>PVIU01000114.1:428750-449883 GCA_004026605.1 Ondatra zibethicus
TTTTGTTTTTTGAGACAGGTTTTCTCTGTTTAGCCCTGACTGAACGGGAACTTGCTTTGTAGGCCAGGCTGGCCTCAAACTGGCCTCACAGAGATTCACTTGTCTCCCCCGGCAAGTGCTGGGATTAAAGGAGTGTGCCACCACTCTCTTGATTATTTTTTTTTTCTTTTGGTTTTTTTTTTTTTTTTTTTTTTTTTCAAGACAGGGTTTCTCTGTAGCTTTGGAGCCTGTCCTGGAATTCACATGGTAGACCAGGCTGACTGTGAACTCACAGAGATCCACCTGCCTCTGTTCCCAAGTGCTGGGATTAAAAGTGTGCACCGCCACCACTGCCCAGTTTGATTATTTTTATGTATTTGATGTTTTACCTACATGTATGTCTGTGCACCACATGTGTGCCTGGTGCCCATGGAGACCAGAAGAGGGCATCAAATTCCCTACAACTGAAATTACAATTGTGAATCAACCACCAAGTGGATGCTGGGACCTGAACTCGGGTCCTCTGCAAGAGCAAGTGCCATTTTTATTTTTTTTAGCTCCAAGAGACTCTTGTTGGTCTATGTTGGCCTCAGACTTACTATGTAGCTGATGCTGGCCTTGAACCTATTCTCTCCACCTCATGAGTCCTTGGATTACAAGTTTGCACCACTATGCCTCGCTTTCACATTAATCCTTGATGTCCTCAGAAGCTCTGCAAGACCTGTCCTCTGGCTCAGTGATATTTGTTGTGGTCATGTTAGGAGCATTTCTGTAGACTTGTTTCACTCATAAGAATAAGTTCATTTTTTTCTCTGTTCCATTAAAAATACATAATCAAATATGCAACTAGAGGGTAGTTATAGTTTTGTATGTCAGGTACATGCAGCTTTGTAATCATGACAGTATGTGTTGGGAAGAGGCATCCCCAGGAAGTGGACATGCATCATGTGTGACGTCTCCATGGGCAGGGTAGGAGCTGTATCCTTTAGGGCAGAAGTTAACTCGTTAACTACCAGTCCTTCACCTTCCTTCCCCCCCACCCCCCGCCTTGTCTTTCCTTTGTTTTAATTTTAAAAGTTTTTTGTGTTTGGGTGTTTTCCTGCATGTATATATGTGTACATGTGTGTGTAGTTGCCTGCAGAGGAAGTAGAGATGTAAGAAATTGAGAGCCTCCCAACTTGGGTGCTGGGGACTGAACCCCAGTGTTCTGTAAGAACAGCAAATGGTCTTAACCACTGAGCCATCTTTCCAACCTGACCCATCCCTTTCAAAAAAATTTTTTTTTTTTTTTTGGTTTTTCGAGACAGGGTTTCTCCGTGGCTTTGGAGCCTGTCCTGGAACTAGCTCTTGTAGACCAGGCTGGTCTCGAACTCACAGAAATCCGCCTGCCTCTGCCTCCCGAGTGATGGGACTAAAGGTGTGTGCCACCACCGCCCAGCTTCAAAAAAAATTTTTTATGTGAATGGGTGTTTTACCTGTATGTGAGTCTGTGTACCATGTGTGTGCCTGCGGAGGCCAGAAGAGGATACCAGATCCCCTGGACTGGAATTTCAGACAATCAAGAGCAGCCATTGGGTGATGGGAATTGAACCTGGGTCTTCTGGGAGAGCAGACAAGGCTCTAGCTGTTAAGCCATCTCTCCAGCCTCCAACTTTTTCAGTTTTTCACTTATTTAACTCATAGTTCTAGGGGTTGAACTCAGGGACTTGTACATAAATGGTAAGGGCTCTAGTGCTAAACTATAGTTCCCTATTCCTCCTGGGCTTTTTTTTTTTTTTTTTTTTTTTTCCAAGACAGGGTTTCTCTGTGTACCCTTGCCTATCTTGGAACTCCATAAACCAGGTTGGCCTCAAACTCAGAGATCTGCTTACCTTTGCCTCCTTAGTGCTGGTATTAAAGGTGTGTGCCACCATGCCTGGCCCTTTTCTTTTTTGAGACACATATGTAGCCCATATTGACTGGTCTTGAATTTACTCAGTAGCTGAGGATGAACGCCTGATCCTGCTCTAAAAGCTGAGATTACAGCGTAAACTACCACACCCTGCTCTCAGATTAATTTTGCTTCCTTAATCCAGTCTCCCTTGTTTTTCTCCCTCCCTGCCTCCTTCTCTCTCTCAAAACGATTCAGTGCCCTGGGGTGCTTGCCAGTAGTGAGCTGGACTAGTGCAGGGTTGTTTTGTTTTCTACCTTGGATGATCTTGGTTTGCCTGGTGTTTATCCAGGTGAACAGTTGAAAACAGTTCCTGTATCTGTTGTGTCAGATTTTCTTGTGCTTCAGGCAAGAGGCTAAGTCTGTTCCCAGTCCTTCCAGCTCCACCCCGCATATGTCCTGTCAGGGTTCTGGGTATTGGAGTTGATCTGTAGCACTAAGGAAGTCTTTGTCAAAAGCTTTGGGAGGTAGGGGTTCAAAATGGCTGCCCCAAGGCCTAGCATTGCTCTCCTCGGTGGCTGGTGGTGGGTGAGCAGGTGTGGTGGTTCTGCCTGAATGTGGCCCTTCTCACTCTTGCCACTTGGAGAGCCTCTCTTGTTGCTGTCATTCCATAATGAGTGACACTATGGTCCCTCCACAGCTCGATCCACACTGGCCATTGACTGGGACAGTGAGACCCGAAGCCTTTACTATGATGAGCACGAATCTGAGGTAGGTCATTTGGGGTTTGTGGTCAGTGCTCTGTGCTGCTTTCTGCTCTGGAAATATATTTACAGTCCTCTCACTGATTGAACAACAGTTTAACAAGTTTTCCTTAGAACTTGAAAAACACCCAAGACTGTCTTTTTGTATTCAGAGACCTCAGAAAGTGTAGTGTATCCCAGGCAGAGAGAGGGCCTCTGTAGCTTTTTTTTTTTTTTCTTTTTTCTTGAGATAGGGTTTCTCTGTGTAGCCCTGGCTGTCCTGGATCTTACTTTGTAGACCAGGCTGGCCTTGAACTCAGAGATCTGCCTATCTCTACTTCCTGAATGCTGGGAATAAAGGTGTGTGCCACCACTGCTCCGCTGAGAGCCTTAGTATCTTGAGCCAGTAAGATGGTTCTTCACATTTCTTGCAGGCCTGTGAGAAGCATGTGAGCATGTCACAGCCTCAGAAGAAGAAGAGGACCGCAGTAGCCCTAAGAGAGTGCATTGAGCTCTTCACCACCATGGAGACCCTTGGGGAGCACGACCCCTGGTATGCACGCCCAGATGCTGAGTAGAGGATTCATGGATTCATAGGGTCTGAGGGTTGCTGGGACCTTCTCTATGCACAGAAACCTCTTCTGTGCTTGGAGAGTTCATCTTTCTGCATGGCCAGACCTATAATATGTCATTGTGTGTGCAGACTGTGTTTTCTTTACTGAAAAAGCCATAGTCCTGTTGCCTTGCTGATAAGTGCCTGGGTTGACGGGGTCAGCTCCTAGCACCCGCATGGCTGCTCACAGCCTTCTGCCACTGCAGTTCCAGGAGACCCAACACCCGCATGCAGACAAAACGCCAATGCATATAAAATAAAGTTGAATACAATCTTAGAGACAAAACAAAATACTGGGGTTGAGTCCCGCTTGAAAGGATAGCTCTGTGATAGAGTAGCTGTGTCCCCATGTAAGTGCACAGGTGGCTTCCTGCTGCCCTGGTCTTTTCTCCTCAGGTACTGTCCCACCTGTAAGAAGCACCAACAGGCAACAAAGAAGTTTGACTTGTGGTCTTTGCCCAAGATCCTGGTGGTTCATCTCAAACGCTTCTCCTATAACAGATACTGGCGGGATAAACTTGACACAGTTGTGGAGTTCCCAGTCAGGTGGGTGTGGGCACCTGCAGTGTTGAAAACAGACTGGGGATCCGTGTGCCGGTCAGGTGAGAGGGTGCTCGAGTTAGGTCGTGTGCTACTTGGCTATGGGAGGTTGACTTATGGAGCCATCTTCCTCCTTGCCCCACACTAGTGGGAACCGTCCCTGATAGACAGATTGCTGATCCTCTTCTTGAGTCCTATGGCCTGCTTTGCTGGCCTATCATTGGTGTTAGGGACCTGGTCTCAGCCAGGCCAGCACAAGCTCAGTGCTGCTTCTCACGAACAGGACCATGGCAGTCACAGCCGCCTACCCAACGGAATTGATCTTTAGATGGGTGTGGTTTTGTGTGCTTGCAGTCCTTGGCTAAGGCGGGAAGATAATTGATCGCAAGTTCAAATCCACCCTGGTAATTAAAAACTCTTTTTCCTTCCCCCCCCCCCTAAGGTTTTTCAGGGATTCTCTGTGTAGCCATGGCTGTTCTGAAACTTGCTCTGTAAACCAGGCTAACCTCGAACACTCAGAGCAATCCCTGCCTCTGCCTCCTGTGTGCTGGAATTAAAGCATGTGCCACCATGCCTTACTTTCTTTTACCTTTTCTGTATTTTTGAACATTTCAGTGTGAGCCAGTGAGACAGCTCAGTGAGTAACAGCACTGGCCACACAGACCTAATGGCCTGAGACTGATCCCCAGATTCCATGATCTAAAGAGAACCTCCTAAAAGCTGTCCTCATAACTGTGATGTGGTGTTAATGGCTGCACTCAGTTACTCACTCAGACACACATACACAATAATAATAACAAATAAAATTCCGAACTAGTAAAGCCTCCCAGGGCCAGCGCTGACATTGCAGTGGTTGCAGCTTGGTTAATGGTGGCCTCCCGACTCAGGGGCTGAAGCCCTCTTTGACGGCTTCTTATCGCTGTTGGAATCCACACAGTATGGTAGTGCCACAACTTGGACCTCTCCCAGTTTCTAAGTCTGACAAATGGTCAATCTGTTTCTCCTCACATAGTTTGAGTGTTTTCCTATACTCTGGTGTGTTAGATGAAAGGGGTTGCTGGGCTGCAGAGTTTAACTTATTTATGGGGTATTATGTTTTTCACTCAGATCTCTGAACATGTCCGAGTTTGTCTGTGACCGGTCAGCAAGACCTTATGTTTATGACCTAATTGCTGTGTCCAATCACTATGGAGCCATGGGGGTTGGTCACTGTAAGTATTGGCATCTGCTTCCTTCAGATGTGTGGAAATGCCCTGCCTGGTGTCCTCTCAGCCTCTTCCTGGATGCCTGGCACTGCCATTAGCCCCTGGCTTGTTTATAATTCCTGGCTGTAGGCTTTCTCAATCCCTCGCCCTTTCTAACCTCTTCTTTTCTCCTTTCTAACTTTTCATATTCTTTAATCCGGTACTGCTAACGTGGTGAGTTGTCCCACTGATAATCTCATGCTGGCCTGGGGCTCATCATGTCGTCAGTCAGGGTAACCTAGGACTCCAGGCAGTCCTTCTACCTTAGCCTCTCAAGTAGGGGCCTTTCAGGCATGAGCCACCATGCTGGGTTTACCTCTGGGATTCTCTCAAGACAATGACATGATAAAACTTCTTGCACAAAAACATTTGCCTCTATGTTTTATTTTAATTTTTCAAGCTAGGGTTTCCCTGGCTGTCCTGGAACTAGCTTTGTAGATAGATGGGCCTTGAACTCAGAAATCTGCCCACCTCTTAGGCCTTCCAAAGTGTTAGGATTAAAGATGTGCGCCACTGCACCTGGCTCATTCACCTGTCTCTGTGTATTAGCAAACGTGTTTGAGAGCACAGCTGATACTGCTGTCCAGGGCCTTGATCAGAGAGTTCTTAGCCACTTTAGAATACATGGGAAAGTGCCCTGATAATCGAAAACAGCTCTGTAAAATTAGTGTCTTTACAGAAGCAGTATCCCAGCTCTGCAAAAGCGGAGAAAATACAAGGGGTACAGAGACCTAGAATGAGAGATGCCAGAATTAGCTTATCTTTGGTGTAGTTTGGTTTGATTTTTGAGACAGAATCTCATTGTATATCCCAGGCTGGCTTTTAATTTGCCGGGTAATCCTTGATGGCCTTGAACTCCGGTTCTTTCCATCCCAGCTGTTTACGTGCTGAGATGATGGGCATACAGGACCATACCCAGCAAAAAACAGTGATTTCTTTCTTTTGATCTATTTCCCAGAATTTCTGGTTCACTTTAATGGAAATGGGTGTGTGTGTGTGTGTGTGTGTGTGTGTGTGACAAGATCTTACTATGAAGCTCTGACTGTCAGAATGCTTGCACTCACCGGTGCTCCTGCCTGGCCTTCCAACTGTGTTTTTGCTATATATACCAGTTTTGAGGGGGGCATTACTTTTCCCCCAGTGCTGGGGATAGAATTTGGAGCCTTGTGCATTCTAGATTAGTCCAGCTACTGAGCTGCATCTCCAGCCTGCCTGCCACAGATTTCCAGTCATATCTGTGGAGAAAAGAAATGGAAAGCTTCTTCCCCTCTCAGCTCTGCAAACCCAGTGGTCACTGTTTTCCAACCAAAATTCCTCTACTGCCTCCAGAGGCACTAAGAACATTCTGCTGAAGACGAAGCCATCTGCTCTTGTTTTGCTTAAATCTTAGAAGTATCAGTGCCTTCGCCAAGTCCCTCTGTGGCTCTGGATTATACTCATGACCATTTTTGTTTGTTAGGGGCACTGATGAAAATCCTAGGCAAGTGCTCTGTCATTGCACCGTGTCTAGCACTGATCAAAGCCATTACATAGATCCTGGGGCAGCTAGAGAGATGGCTCAATACTGGGGAGCACTGTTCTTCCAGAGGACCTGAGTCTTGTTCCTAGCACATGTCAGCTGACCCATAGCATCATCTTATGACCTCTGGGCATTTGCACACCTGTGCTCATAACCACCCCCTCCATATAATTAAGTAATAGATCTTTATTAAAAAATAGACAAAGCTGGGCATGGTGGCACATATCTTTAATCTCAGTACTCTGGAGACAGAGACAGGTGAATCTCTGAGTTCAAGGGCTCCCTGATCTACTAGTGAGTTCCTGGACAGCCAGGGCTACACAGAGAAACAAACAAACTTATCGTTATTTATATGTATGTGCATTTTAGTTGTTATATAATTTTGTGGTGGTGGTGTTTTCTTTTTGAGACCTATTCAACCCTACCTACTCTTGGTCAGGTTGGCCTTGTACTTGGGGGCAATACTCTTGTCCCTTCTTCCTGAGTGGATTCACACTGGCTATACATTATTCTTAATGTCAGTGTTAATGTTTTGGGGTATGAACCTGTGTTTGTATTTCATCCTAGCCCTAATGAAATAACCAGATTCATTTTCCCAGTGGCCATTAGAGCGTTTTGTTTGTAACTTGTAGACACTGCATATGCGAAGAACAGACTGAATGGGAAGTGGTATTACTTTGATGACAGCAACGTGTCCCTGGCTTCTGAGGATCAGATAGTGGTGAGTATCTGGCCCAGATACCCACTTCTCCCCGGTTATCTTAACAAGCCAAAAAGGTCCTCTTAGGCCATTGGTTACTTCATTATCTGGAGAGGTTCTGGGTGGAGTAGAGTGGACTTCCATTCATTCTAGATCTTTCCTAGTGGAAAAGCTCAGTTTTCCTTGAGGTACTAGATCATAGTAATCCTGCATTTCCTCACAGCCATAGCCGGGACATCAGGAGGCAGCTAGTAAAGGGCCTTTCTGGCTCCTCTTAGGTGTGGATATGCAAACAAGGTGGCAGATTCCTGAGAATGCTTGTTCATTCACTCACTTATCCATTCCTTCAGAGTGCTTGTTTGTTGAGATGGTGGCTTTCTACATATCCCTAACCTAAACTCACTTTGTGTGTCTGGCTAGCAATTCTCCTGCCTCTGCTTTCTGAGTACTGGGATTACAGGTGTGTGTAACCACATCCAGTTTCAGATTGATATTTTTTGAGAAAGGGTTTCACTCTGAAACCCAGGCTGGCCAAAAAACAAACAAACAAACAAAAACCCTCCTTTCCCAGGCTCCTTTCCCCTTGCTGGGATTATAGGCAAGAGGTACCATGAGTTTAGTAGTATAGAATGGTGAGGAAAGGGTGGGGGACAGGTTTGTGTGTTCCCAGTAAATGGACTCCCTCCCTCCCTTGTATTTTAGACGAAAGCTGCCTACGTGCTATTCTACCAGCGTCGTGATGAGGAATGTCACAGTGTGCCCTCGCTCACTGCTTTCCCAGGCTCTTCTGACGGAGCCATGAGGCTGGGCAACTCACAGCAGGGCCTGGGAGACGATGAGGCTTCCAACATGGACACCAACTGATGCTGACTCAATGACCCTGCCACCTCTCCCACCCCACAGCAGTGTTCTCCCCCAGGAGAATGCCTTTGACACTCTTGAAGACTGCTCGTGTCAATCCTAAAACCAGATGAGGAAATTACCTTCTTTTATGAGAAGAGAAAAGAAAAAAAAAAAAAGACCCTGTTCTCTCAGAAGGGTTATGTTAAGAGGCTGAATTATTTTTTCTTTTAAATGGGTGGTGAGATAAACCTGTGGAGCTGAATGAAGTGTGGGGTGGGATTTGGTACACAGTGAAGCGTGTCTCATGGATTCCAAAGAATGGAGAGGAACACCCTGTAATTGAGTATGGTGCAGCCATGAAGACCCATGCAGGGCTGCTCTGAACTCCCGGGTTTTGGGTTCTGGTGTCCATACTGGTCACCCCGGTAGTCTGGCCACAGTAAACCAAGCCTCTAGTAAACTTGATTTTGTCCTCGAGTTCTTTGCTGTTCACTGAGATGGGTTTATAGTTTTCTGAACATTAGCAGCAGTAAATTCTTACTGGAGCCCATCTCTAGTCTCTGTTCTCTCAGAATTTCCCAGCTTTTGGGGGTCTTGTTTTCAGTTTCTCATGGGAGCTTCAAGTTGTTTTAACCCCACTGTCCTTGATAAACAGACTGATTCTGTGTGGAACTTTCATTAACACTCTCTTAAAATAAGTCCATTTATAAAACTGGGTGCAGTGTGTGGCATTGTTTCTCCATGTTGGCTTCAGAGAAACAAACTCTGTGGGTGTTTGCCAGGTCTTCAAAACACTCAATGTGTTTTAAGAAAATACTGTTTCCGGCAGGGCAATGGTGACACGTGCCTTTAAGCCCAGCCCAGAGAGGCAGAGGCAGGTGAATCTGAGTTCAAGGCCAGCCTGGTCTACAGGCAAATTCCAGGACAGCCAGGGCTACGCAGAGAATTATCTTGGAAACAACCCCGCACCACGCCACCCACACACCCCCCCCGAAAAAAAAAGTTTTCAGTAACAGATATCTTCGGACTGGATTCTTTCCCTTATCCCAGTGGCACTACACCTTACTCTTTGCCTGCTAATAGGTCACCTCTTTAGGCCTTTGTTGCCCCTTGTGGTCATGTGACTTTTGACCGACCTTTAACCTAGTACGTGGGGGGTTGGGAGTCGCGTCTTGGCACGTGAGCGCAGTGTCCGTTGGGCACTCTTGTGCGGGCCACGGCCGGGTGAGGACACAGTAGGGGCCCCTTCCTGCCTAGATTGGCCATAGTTTGGGGACCCAGACAACTAGGTCGCAGTGGGGGGTGACGGTGAGAAAGGCCCAGCGGCAACCAGCTAAGGAAGCTCTGGGGGGATTAAGTGGGGTGTATTGGGCCTTTCCCTGCGATCTGGGGTCCTGAGAATGGTGGGCAATAATCTCCTCTCAGAGGAAAAGAAGGATGATGTGGTGTAAGCGTAACTCAAACTTGAAATCCGGGTAGAATCTTAGCCTCTTGTATAGCATCATTACCGCGTTGCTCTGTGCATTTCCGATTATTAAATAATAAAGGACATGGTCGTTTTTAGGGAAATGTCTGAGAAACTACGAAGATGCAGAAAGGAACTGACTGCAGCCATAGACCGAGCCTTTGAAGGAGTCAGGCATTCCCAGGAGTGCACAGGCCTGCAGAGGCTGGACGCCCCATCGCTAGCCTCCCTGCCTGTGCACAGGCTATTCTGCCGAAACCCACTGGCAGCTTGCCCCTCTGCTGCCCCCTGCGCTGGTGCCTCATGTGCTCCTGAGAATGAGAACCCTGTCTTTGCACCACACCATGTCCCAGTTAATGCAAAACCCCTTCCTTTATACCCCAAAAGGAAACCTCTGATCAGCAAAGAAAATGTCTTGATGCACTCTTCCATTTTGTCACGTGAAAAACAGTTTTGGAGAGCTGCAGGAGATGGGGAAAACTGGAGAAAAGAAAGTTTAAGGTGATTCTAATTTAATTGCTTAATAGTATCAATTAGGGAGAATCGTTTCTTAAAAAAAAAAAGGTCTTATTAAGCTAGCCTTCTCTTGGGAGTGCCAACAAGGTACAGAAAATTGATACACGGTTTTCAGAATCTGACCCCAACAGACGGTTACGTTTCGTTGTATATATTTGGGCTGAAAACTCTAGATATCCAATCATGGACATTATGGTATCCAGAGGGCAATCAGTGTTAAGTAATTATTTTTAAATGTGTGAGTGGTGTTGAGGATTGAACCAGAGGTCTCATACATGCTAAGACAAACATTCAACCGCTTATTAACAAGCCTTTGCAATGCTTTTCTTATACTTGGAGGGTTTTCCTAATTTGTATTTTGTATGTGTCGATGTTTTGCCTGCAATCATGTCTGTGCACCACATGCACTCCCACTGTGCCTGCAGAGGCCAGAGGCTGTGGCCCTGCATCCCCTGCAGCTAGAGGGACTGAAAGTTGTGAGCTGCCAGTGCTCTTAACAGATGAGCCATCTCCAGCCGCCCATTTTTTCTAATTTTATATTTTTATTAGTATGTATAGGTGTGTGTGGTTTGAGTGTAGACATGGGCATGACATAGCATGCTTATGGAAATCAAAGAGAAACCTTCAGGAGTTGATTCTTCTGTGGGTTCAGGGATCCAACTCAAGTTGTCACGCTTACATTTGCATTGCTGTGTCATTCTGCCAGCCTATTTTTGCTTTTTTTAAACACTCTAATGTAGACCATATGGCTTTAAGCTCCTGTGTAGCTGAGGGTGACTTTGAACTTGGATCTCTGAGTCTAAGTCCCAAGTGCTGGAATTACAGACATGAGCTACCAGTCCTGAGTGATCTGATTTAAATACAAACACTCTAAGCTGCAAAAACAAAAATACCACACACCATCTTCCATGTTCGCACCCAGGGCACTGGCCTTTACCTTCCTTTGCCCACACTTAGATCCATGACTAGGCCCTACTTCCTGGCTTTATCTTTGTCTTTGTTTCTGCCAGGCTGTGGTGGAGTACGCCTTTAATCTCAGCAAGCAGGTATCTGAGTTCGAGGCCACCATGGTCTACAGAGCAAGTTCCAGGGTAACCTGGGCTGCACAGAGGAACCCTGTCTCAAAAACTAAACCGAACCAAACCAAAAATAGTTTTTGACTGTCTCCTTTATAGCTACTAAGTAACTAAAAATTGTCCCATTCTCAGGCGCCTTGATTTACAGCAGGATGACTGGGTGTGATCTGACTTAGATGCCTGGCCATCTTGCCTAACCCCAAGTCAAGGAACTGAGAAGTCATTTAACTGCAAATATATGTGCTGGCTTCATAAACATTAATGCAGCCTGTAGTGGAATCGGTCGTTATGTTGCTATTGGTTTCTTCACTGATTTAGTTATCAGTTTCTGGTTATTCTCATAGCATAAAAGGTAGTCACCAGTAAATTTCAGTCTTAGCTGGGCATGGTGGCATGTCTTGAATCCCAAGCACTCAAGAGAAAGAAGCAGGGGGAATCTCTGAATTTGAGGCCATCCTGGTTGGTTTACACAGTAAGTCCCAGGCCAGCCAGGGCAACCTAGTGAGACTGTGTCTTAAAAACAAAACAACAGGGGCTGGAAAGATGGCTCAGATACTGAGTTCAATTCCCAGTGACGATATGGCAGCTCACAACCATCTATAAGATCTGGTGCCCTCTTCTGGCACGTAGGCATACATGCAGGCAGAACATTATGCATAATAAATCTTAAAAACAAAACAAAATTAGACAAACACCAAATCAGTTGCATTTTAGATTATCTGAAGTTTTTCTTTTCTTCCTTTTTTTTTCTTTTTTTTTTTTTTTGAGACAGGGTTTCTCTGTAGCTTTGGAGCCTGTTCCTGGAACTAGCTCTTGTAGACCAGGCTACAGTCTCAGATCACAGAGATCCACCTGCCTCTGCCTCCCGAGTGCTGGGATTAAAGGCATGCACCACCACCACCCGGCTTATCTGAAGTTTTTCAATATTTTTCTGAAAGAATATCTAATTCCCTATCTTCTTCCCCCACCCGCACCCAATCTGGACTGCAGGAAGGATGACTCAAATATGCTGCTCAGCAGTTGTAGCCAAGAGGTTACAAAGGACCTGCTGGATATGATTGGTAAGTAGAGAGCTGGGTCACTCTTTCCTCAGTCCTCACACAGGCCAGGAGTTCACACATCGTGTTTGGAAATTTAGTTTGCCCGAGGCAGACTCAGTAGAGAACCATGAAATAATCAATACTGCCCCTTTCTTCAATGAACAGGTAAACTAGTGAGGTCACAGGTCAATAAGATCCTTACCTAAGTGTCTTATAATTATCTGGGCTCCCTGAAGGAACAGAGAACAGCTTTCAGACCTTAGTGTTTGAGTGCAGAGCTGAAGGAAATGGGGTACAGGCCCAAGGAGGAAGACAGAACGAATAGTCCACCCGGTGGGAAATGCAATAGTGGAAGAAATCTTTCTTGTAGCTGAGTGGGTGACACCTGCCTTTAATCGTGGCACTTGGAAGGCAGAGGCATGCAGATATGTATGAATTTGAGGCCAACCTAGGCTGCAGAATGAGACACTGTTGCAAAGAATAAGATCTGTCTCCCTAAAAATAGCCACTTAGCATAGCACTATATGTCCTATTAGACAGTTTACCGCTATCAAGCACTTTTATTATTTTTAATTATGTCTGTGTGTATCTTAAGTATGGGTGTATGCAAATGAGTGTGGGTGCCCTCAGAGGCAAAGGTGTTGCCCCCCTCTGGGGCTAGAATTACAGGAGGCTGTGAGCCCCCAGGCATGTGCCTGTAACTATGTCTGGGCCCTTTGCAAAAGCAGTTAAATGCTCTTAACTGCTGAGGCATCTCTCAAGCTCCATTTTTTCTTTTTTTTGTTTTGGTTTTAGAGAAAGGGTTTCTCTGTGTAGCTTTGGAGCCTGTCCTGGAACTTGCTCTGTAAACCAGGCTGGCCTCGGACTCACAGAGATCTGCCTGCCTCTGCCTCCCGAGTGCTGGGATTAAAAGAGTGTGCCACCACCACCCAGCCCCATTTTTCTTTTAAATTTTTTTAAAATTTCTTTTTTTATTAATCTAGGTACAGTTTGAAGATTGAGTGTTTGCCTGCAGGTATATATGGGGACCATATGTGTGTGTGCTTTGTGAATAGAAGAGGTGTTGGGATTTCCTGGAACTGGAATTCCAGAGATGTGAGCCACCACGTAGGTGCCAAGAACTAAATGTGTCTTTCTTCTACAAGAACAGCAAGTCCTCTTAACAACTGAGCCATCTTTTGCAGCCCCTACCCCACCCATCCCATTTTTGTTACTTTTGTTTTGTTTTTGAGACTCCCTAGGGCTACACCAAGCTTTTTCTTTTTCAGGCAGACTCTGGCTGGATAGGCCAGGCTGATCTCAATCTTGTAATCCTCCTGCTTGACTCTTCTGAGTACTAGATGATAAGCATGCAGCAGCACACCCAGCAGTTAGATGTTTATCCTACATACATTCTATATCTGTATGTTCTCTGAACTCTGTGTCCTATTTCTAAATGACTCACATTGCAGTGAACCAGCATCTCCTGGTTAAGGGATACATAGCTGCAAGCATTGCCAGAAACTGTGGACATGGAAGAATCCCCAGGTTAGAAAGGACTCAAGGAAGGTCTAATGAGGGATGGTGCTTGCATTGGGCCCCAAAACTTTTCTGTAATTTTGGATGACTGACTGTCCTCTGCTAGCCCCAGGAGATAAGCTGAAGTCAGTGCTGCTTCTGCCCATTGTTTCCTTGAACCTCCCAGTACCCGACTCCTCCTGATTACCCACAGACCCTGCTTTTCAACCACCTCATTACCCCCACAGGTCAGCGAGTTCTGAGAGCTGGAACAAGCATGAGTATTCCATTTATACTATGCTTGAGAATGCACAGATAATTGGGGCTGGTGGCTCACTTGTGTGTGCTGTGACAGGAATGTCTAGTTCTGTATAGCCTCTGAAATGCTTACCCGTTTATGGTTTGTGTGTCTATTTGCTTGCCAGCTTGTGGTAGTAAGGTATCAAACTAGACAACGATTTTTTTCATGAGTTACATCAGTTTTGAGTTTTGTGGGTTTTTTTTTTTTTGTTGTTGTTGTTGTTTTGGTTTTTCGAGAAAGGGTTTCTCTGTAGCTCTTGGAGCCTGTCCTGGAACTAGCTCTTGTAGACCAGGCTGGCCTCAAACTCACAGAGATCCGCTTGCCTCTGCCTCCCGAGTGCTGGGATTAAAGGTGTGCGCCACCACCGCCCAGCCAGTTTTGTGGTTTTTAACTTAAGCATGAAATGTTCTCAGAAACTTTTTTTTTTTTTCTGAGACAGGGTTTCTCTGTGTAGCCCTGGCTGTCCTGGAACTCTCTCTGTAGATCAGGCTGGTCTAGAACTCACGGAGATTCACCTGCCTCTGCCTTCTTGAGTGCTGGGATTAAAAGCATGTGCCACTACTGCCTGGCCTCATGTTGGGCACCCATATGTAGCACGAATTCTAATAGGTATTAATAATAAAAATCTGAGTCACATAGAGGGAAAAATAAAAGGGATCAGAGAGACAAAGGAGCAAAACCATGGCCACCTTATCTACTCAACTTTCCAGCCAAAAAGTGGCTGGGCTCCTGTCTTCTCCCACTTCATCTCTTCCTCTCTCCGCCCAGGTCTGTCTGTACAGACCTCCAAACCTCGATGGTTAACTAGTGGCTAGCTCTGCCCTTTGATCTTTAGGCAAGCTTTATTTGTACAATCAAGATATCATCACAACAGGGTATCTTTGTGTAACAGCACTAGCTGTCCTGGAACTCATTCTGTAGACCAGGCTGGCCTAGAACCCACAGAGATCTGCCTGCCTCTGCCTCCTGAGTGCTGGGATCAAAGGTGTCTGCCACCACTGCCTGGCTATTCTCAGAAACTTCTAAGTAGAATTATAAAGCTGAATGTCCTTTTGTTGTTGTTTTAAGATCATACGAGTATACGAACTATTGAAGAACTGGCTGGAAAACTAGAATTTGAAAACGAATTGAACCGTGTGTGTGGACGCTGCCAAGATTCACCCCTTAAGGAGGAGGCCTGGTCCCTGCTTGTGGACGAGAGCCCTCGGAAATCTTTGGATGCTGACCCTGGGAGCCTCAAGCAGGCTTTTGATGAGCAGAATATTGTTGAGACCGTTCTGGATTTGGAGGAGGATTACAACTTGATGACCTCTTTTAAATACCAAATAGAGTAAGGTTATCAGCAGCCAGTCATGACTCTTGACAAGAGGTTGTCAGAGCCTGAATCCCACACACTGTAACTCCTGCTGAGTCCCACACACTAACTCCTGCTGAATCCCACACACTGTAACTCCTGCTGAGTCCCACACACTGTAACTCCTGCTGAGTCCCACACACTGTAACTCCTGCTGAGTCCCACACACTGTAACTCCTGCTGAGTCCCACACACTGTAACTCCTGCTGAATCCCACACACTGTAACTCCTGCTGAATCCCACATACTGTAACTCCTGCTGAATCCCATTGTGAGCTGAGCCTGGGCTTTAATATTCTGTTATTTTGAAATGTTTGGAGTTTTTTTTTGACTTGACATTTTTTAAAGTGTGTTTTTGATTAGTGTTCAATATATACAATGCCCTTGGTAGGTTGTGCCTTTGCTCTTTCTCCTCATATTCTTTTATACAAATTCCTAGAAAAGATGGGTACTGTAACCAGGATGGAATTGCCATCTGGGACTAACCCACCACAGGTAAACTCGATTCAGAAGAGCCAGGCTCACACTTGAGTTTGGCTTGGGCCCTCTGCTACCCTCACACACTTTGCACACAGGAACCCCTGTTTCCTGCATCCAGGCTTTCTTCATGTCTTGATTTACTGCCCTTATTTTCCTATCTCTATCCTCCCCAGAGTGATGCCTCTGTGTGGATCTGCTTGAGTCAGTTTCTGGCAGGATTCCAGACTGTCTCCTGTAAGACCCATATATCCTCCACAGACACATGGACCCCTGCTGAGGGGGGCAGGCAGGGGACAGTCAGTACAGGTTTACCTGTCCACCTTCACAGCTGAACCACATCATCCCACCATGAGAAGTTCTATAGCAAAGACTGTGCTGAGCCAAGACAGAGAAGGCCAGAAGGAGGCCAGGAAGACAGACAGGCCAGGGTACTACTGCCTGAGTGTATCCTGCGCATTGCCCTCCTGGTTATTCTAGAGAGGTCAGCCTACTTGAGATTCATGTTCATAAAATATTTCTCAAGCAAGCATATTGCTTAACTGTATGTGAAGTGGACTTTGTTTTTATTTTATTTTGCGAGAGAGAGTATATATTCCTGGCTGTCATAGAACTCCCTATGTAGACCAGGCTGGTTTCTAACTCACAATGATCTGCCTGCCTCTGTCTCACAAGGTGTGCACCAGCAAACCCCACAGATGCAGAGGTGGAACTTAATTTCTGCCTTTTTCTCTTACCCATCATCAACCTTGAGGATGAACTAGACTTGGTTACTCTTTTATTTTAGACTTTTTTTTTCTGTGTTGCCCTAGCTGTCCTGGAACTCATTCTGGAGACCAGGCTGGCCTCAAACTCACAGAGATCCACCTGCCTCTGTCTCCCAAGTGCTGGGATTAAAGGTGTGCACCGCCACTGTCCAGCTAGACTTGGTTACTCTTATTCAAAGACTAAAGGAAAGAAAACCTTCAGAGCTGACAAAGAAAAAAAGAAAAAAAAAAAAAACCACTGGCTGCTCTTCCAGAAGTCCTGAGTTCAATTCCCAGCAACTATATGGGAACTCACAACCATCTGTAATAGGATCTGAAAACCTCTTCTGGCATGCGGGTATATATGCAGAGCACTCATACATAAAATATAATTAAATAAAAAAAATTTAAAATGCATTCATCTCCCCAATTTTTTTTAATGTAAAAGCAAATTTTTTTCCTTTTTTTTTCCATGATATTTATTGAGCTCTACATTTTTTTCGGCTCCCCTCCCTGTTATCCCCTCCCAATCCTCCCAGAAGGTCCCCATGCTCCCAATTTACTCAGGAGATCTTGTCTTTTTATACTTTCTACTTCCCATGTACACTATATCTATGTAAGTCTCTCTTAGTGTCTGTATTGTTGTCTAAGATCTCTAGGATTGTGGTTTGTAGGCTGTTTTTCTTTGCTTTGTGTTTAAAAACCACCTATGAATGAGTACATGTGATAATTGTCTTTCTGTGTCTGGGTTACCTCACTCAAAATAATGCTTTCTAGTTCCATCCATTTTCCTGCAAAATTCAAGCTGTCATTTTTTTCTGCTGTGTAGTACTCCATTGTGTAAATGTACCACATTTTTTTTTTTATCCATTCTTCGATCAAGGGGCATTTAGGTTGTTTCCAGGTTCTAGCTATGACAAACAAAGCTGCTATGAACATAGTTGAGCACATGTCCTTGTGGCATGATTGAGCATCCTTTGGATATATACCTAAAAATGGTTTTACTGCGTCTTGAAGGTTGTTTCCTAATTTTCTGAGAAATCGCCACACTGACATCCATAGGGGTTGTACCAGCTTGCATTCCCACCAGCAATGCAGAAGTGTTCTCTTTTCCCCACAACCTCTCCAGCATAAGTTGTCATCAGTGGTTTTGATCTATAAAAGCAAAATTTTGTCCAGCCTTGTCTATAGAGTGAGTTCCAGGATAGCCAGGGCTACACAGAGAAACTGTCTCAAAAAAATTAAAAAAAAAAATTGTATGGAAGCATCAAAGGAAATTAAAATGGTTTAAAAATATTTTATATAAAAATAAATAAAAAGAATAAAAAAATAAGACAATACTGCCAAAAAAATTATATTTGCCAGGCAGTCGTGGTTCAGTCCTTTAATCCCAGCACTCATGAGGCAGAGGCAGGTGGATCTCTGAGTTCAAGGCCAGCCTGGTCTATAAAGCAAGGACCAGGATAGCCAGGGCACAAAGAAATCCTGTCTCTAGAAAAACCAAACCAAGCCAAAAAATAAATAAATAAAAGAAAAAGAGAAAAGGAAATGAAAAAGAAGTCAAGGTATGCAGTGTGTCTGTCTACAAATCAACCCCGGAGCCCAGACATACCAGACAAGCGCTTTTCACTGAGCTTCACCCCCCAGTCCTAAGATGTTTTTGTGCTAAATCCCCATCTCTGTCAATGAATCATGGGTATTTGTTGCTATGTGCCTATCTGTCACAGTCTGTGAGGAATGAATGGATAGATTCCAGGGTCACACAGGACTCCTGGAGGACTGTCCTGAGGGGACTGGGTCTTCAGTCTAGTTGTCCCAGGTCTCACAGAACAGAGTCCCAGTTGAATTCACTGGTCAATGTGCAGTCTTTGCACACAGGGCTTTGAAGGGGAGGTGGCCACAGAGGATGGCAGAACCCTAACTATGGAACACTTTGAAGTGACAGGTTTGTTTTTGTTTTTGGCGGCGATTAGCCCTTGGGAATCTGGGTCCAATACAAGAAGATAGACAAGGCTCTCTCTGGCCAGATAGGGAGGTACTCTTTCATTTTGTTTTAGCCAAAGCTTTATGTGAAAATATCTAAATTGGGGATATTTTCCCTCACAGTAGAAACAGATGTTTGGCAATGTAGGCAAGCCCCAGCCTCTGACACCGATTACTCAGGTGGGCACACAGGCCTCCTTCTCACCTGTTTACATCCCCTGGCTCACTAATGTGCCCCTTACAGCCCTTCCTGCCTCTGTTATCTGCTCAGGGGGGCAGGAGGAGGAACTGTTTTTCAGGAATTTGCTGGAGAGAATATAGGAGGCTAGGACCTAGCATTTAATAAAACTAAAGGTTTTCAGGGTCCAAAGATATTCATGATGTGTGACAGTTAGTTGACCCTAGTCATGTCTGAGAAACTTTAAAATGTTTGACGTCATTCAGTTCGCTCCCCCGCAGTTCATCTGGGCACACCAAACAATCACTGAATTGTTTCCGTGGAAACACCAAACTGCAATTTGGATTACCAGAATCAAAATAGAAACAAGGAAAATTCAAGAATAAATAGGAGCAGTGAAACCTGCTAGCTGCAAACTGCAAATCCAAATCAGAGCATAAGGCATATGAGAAGCTGGGTCCATCCATCCTTATGATTTTCAGGTTCTAAGGCTGCATCCTACCAAGATGCTGAAGTCAAAGCTTTAGAAGTAGACTGGAAGACTCTGAGACAGTCAGGCAAGGGTTAATCTGCAGATAGTCCTAGAACAAAAGGTTGGAGGGCTGGAGGAAGGTTTAGGAAAGGCCTGCTGCAGAAAGAGGGTTAAACAAAAAGCAGGTGGAAGGCAGGCCAGGCAGGGGCAGAGCAGCTGCTGTCAGAGCTTGAAACTGTGACAGCACCCTCAGGCCAACTGCATGGCAGTGCTTCCCACACTTCCAATCCTGGCTGCCCCTGGCCGCCTACATCTAGTTCAAGACCCTACCCAGGTGAGTGTCCCGGCACTCCTGTGAGCACACCTTGTGCCTGTGCCAGAGAGGGCATTCCGTCAGGCCCCTGTCTTCTCATCTCTAGCTCTCAGTGGAGGGTAAAAGGGTAAGTCAAAGAAACACACTTTGGCCCTGAAACCAGAGCCAAAGAAATATACTCTGCCCCTGACCAAATCAGTATAAAAACCAACCAATCCCCGAGCACGGAATCCAGCCAATCTCCGAGTTTATACAATCTCAGGGATTGAAATCTGACCAATTCCCACCCTGAAAATCTCTTGGAAAAATTCTGCCCATAAGAAGCCCTATGTAAGGCCGGTTCCTTCTTCAGTTTGCTGCTGCCTTTTCCCACTATGGCAGAGGCAGCCACTTTCCTGGATTCCTCCCTCCCAATAAATCTCTTGAATGAGGTTTGGGTGATGACCTTTCACCAGAATGGAGTGGAGCAGAGCAGACCTTTAACTTTGGGAAATTGGGGAAACCCTCCCCTATTGGAGCAGAGTTGTCATATTGGGGAAACCTTCCCCTGGAGCAGGGCTGTAAACTGCTGACTTTGTGATATTCCTTGGCCCCGGACTGCCAGGACCCCTTTCCATCTGAGCTGCAATGCTCAGATTCCTCCCAACTCAGGGAACAGGACAGTGTCCTCCTGTCCTACTTCCCCTAACTCCTTGGCCTTCTCTTGGACTTTCCCTTTTCAACCTCAGAGAAGATTCCAGAGGAATCAAGAGAATAGGAAGGAAACAGGCAGCTTTGAATGTAGGGTGTCCTTCCATGTTTACACCCAGGAATAAGCTAGTAGGATGTTAAGGCAATCATGACACAGATGAAATTGTAAGTATAGGGTAAAAGGGACCTGATGGGGAAACTCTATCAACCAATCACATCTAGTTAGGGTGTGGCTACCTGGGGTCCAGATAAAAAAAGCTGGGAGGACCCAGGTGTCCGCTCTCTCTGCGTGGTGCCCACCGGATAGATAGGACGTTGGACCTCCCATTCTTGTAGCATGAGTTTCCCCCTTTTTTTTTTTTTTTTTGGTTTTTCGAGACAGGGTTTCTCTGTAGCTTTGGAACCTGTCCTGGAACTAGCTCTGTAGACCAGGCTGGTCTCGAACTCACAGAGATCTGCCTGCCTCTGCCTCCCAAGTGATGGGATTAAAGGCGTGTGCCACCACTGCCCGGCGAGTTTCCCCTTTTTAACCATTAAAATATAACTGTTTTTGAGCTGGCTTGGTTATTTATCGTACTGATCTAATTCACCAACACTTGGTGCCCAATGTGGGGCTTTTAGAGCCTCTTGCGGCTCTGGCTAGATGCCACCATCCGTGGCCAAGCTGCATTCATTTGGGCATAGACTGTTAACAGGATCCCCTAGAAAGAACGTCACCCCCATGACAGCTGAAAGCAACTTTAGAGGATGACGTCCCCTCTCCCAGCAAAGTTTGCCCTCAGGCTTAGGGACATCATTTAGGGGTTGATTATAATTGGTATAAGGTTGAGGGATGGGATGGGGGAGGAATTTTATAGGCTCAGGGACTTTTTTAACAAACAAAAAAAGAGGGATAATTGGATGATGGGATAATAGATTGGTATTTGTGAGTTGTTGTTTTTAGACAATTATATTGGTATAGATTCTTATATATTG
>PVIU01000114.1:449983-464453 GCA_004026605.1 Ondatra zibethicus
AGGAATTTTATAGGCTCAGGGACTTTTTTAACAAACAAAAAAAGAGGGATAATTGGATGTTGGGATAATAGATTGGTATTTGTGAGTTGTTGTTTTTAGACAATTATATTGGTATAGATTCTTATATATTGATACAAAGTTAAATTATATTAAATATTGTGTGCATGTATGCTTCTACCTGTTTAAAACATTGTTTATGTATTGATATATATATTTACCATACCACAGTATACATTACTACCTCTGATCAAGATACTTATACATTGTTTACATTTGAAGGTCATTGTCCTCATTTATTGCACAGTTGTTTATTGTCTTTTTTTTTTTTCCAAGACAGGGTTTCTCTGCAGCTTTGGAGCCAGTCCTGGAACTAGCTCTTGTAGACCAGGCTAGTCTCGAACTCACAGAGATCCGCCTGCCTCTGCCTTCCGAGTGCTGGGATTAAAGGTGTGTGCCACCACTGTGCGGCAGTTGTTTATTGTCTTAGTCTTTAAGTTAGATAGGTATTGAAAATTATAGATCAATAGTCATCTGTTTGTCATATTTATAATTAGACTAATCAGGTTCTTTAGATACATAGAGATTATATTCAATATAGATAGTTAGTCTTCAACCTCTTCAAGGAGCTGTAGAAAATGGCCTTTAATCTAACTTAGAGTTCCGTGGCAGTGAGACACAATCGCTCCTGGCAACACCAATCTATTCCCAAGAGAATGTTGAGCACTAAAGACACTCCACCTGGAGCCTTTCTTCTTGGCAGAACTGGCCTTTGGGCAAAGAAATGCCCATACCTCAACCACTGACAGAGATACAGAGTATCCATAAATGGATAAAACAGGACTGTCATATCCTGCCAAGACAGGGAAAGATAGTTTTAAAAAGTTTCTTGCCTTTGAAAATGGTATGTCAGTTATGTTAGGCCTTAGCCAAAGTTGGTTGCTTCAACATTGCAAATGAGACTTTGGGTGATTGCCCAGGTAGTCAGTTGTCTCTGTCATTTGTTGCACATTTTGGACGTTTCTCGATTGCACTTCCTGTTCACTCAGGAAATATTGTTTCCCTTCTCAGATCTTTGATGGAGTTAAAGATTAGATAACTGTAGTTACCTTCCTCATGATTTAGCCAAGCTTAATTTCAATGCAATAGTTAGACTCCTTAAAATAGAATGTTTAGTAAAACTTTTGTTATGCGTTCCTTGCTTAATATTGTTTATTGTTTGTAATTTTATATTTGGTATCTGTTCCTATTGTATATAGCTGTGTTAGGTTTGGATCGATCTTGTTTAGACAAAAGGGGGAGATGATGGGGAAACTCTATCAACCAATCACATCTAGTTAGGGTGTGGCTACCTGGGGTCCAGATAAAAAAAACCAGGACCCAGGTGCCCGCTCTCTCTGTGGGGTGCCCACCAGACAGATAGGACGTCGGACCTCCCACTCTTGTAGTGTGAGTTTCCCCTTTTTAACCATTAAAATATAACTGTTTTTGAGCTGGCTTGGTTATTTATCATACCGACCTAATTCGCCAACAGGGACCAGCCAAAGAAACCCACCCTGGCCCTGAAACCAGAGCCAGTGAAAGGAACCCACCCTGGTTCTGAAACCAGAGCCAGTGATAGAAACACACCCTGGTTCTGAGACCCGAGCCAGTGAAAGAAACCCACCCTGGTTCTATGACCCGAGCCAGTGAAAGAAATGCTTTAGCCCCAAACCTAGAACCAAAGAAATATACTCTGACCCCTAACCCTAAACCAGTGCCAAAGAAACACACTTGTTTTTTGTTTTGTTTTTTGTTTTTTTTTTTTTTTTTTGGTTTTCCAAGACAGGGTTTCGCTGTAGTTTTAGAGCCTGTCCTGGAACTAGCTCTTTTAGACCAGGCTGGACTCGAACTCACAGAAATCCGCCTGCCTCTGCCTCCCGAGTGCTGGGATTAAAGGTGTGTGCCACCACCGCCCGGCAGAAACACTTTGGCTCTAGAATGAGAGCAGTGAAAGAAATATGCCCTAGCCTCAAAACTAGAGCCAAAAAGCTAAAAAAGGCCAGTAAAAGAAACAATGTTTGGGCCGGGTGGTGGTGGCGCAGGCCTTTAATCCCAGCACTCGGGAGGCAGAGGCAAGTGAATCCCACTGAGTTCGAGGCCAGCCTGGTCTACAAGAGCTAGTTCCAGGACAGCTAGGACTGTTTCATAGGGAAACCCTGTCTCGAAAAACCAAAAAACCAAAACAAACAAAAAACAATATTTGGCCCTGAATCCAGAGCCAGATCTGCCCCGATCAACTAAGCAGAAAACTAACCAATCACTATGCAGAGAACCAATCACTTAGCAGAAAACCAACCAATCTCTGAGCAGAGATCTAGTCAATCTGAGCTCAAGGGACTAAAATCTGACCAATTCCCACCCTGAAAATCTTCTTCCTGGAAAAACTCCACCCCTAAAGAGCCCTATATAAGCCCTGCGCCTTTTCAGTTTGTGGCTGCCCTTCTTCCACCCAGGGTTTTCTTACTGTGCTATTCTCTGGCTCCCGACCGCCAGGATCCCTTCTATCCGAGCCGCAATGCTTACAGTAAGATGTTAGTGTTCAAGGTGCACTGATGAAGATTTGTGGAAAGGGCTCCCATAAGCCTGAGGCACATAAGCTTAATATTGCAGGGGAAAAGGTTAAGAGTCGCATAAATAGGGAGACTGCAGAAGCCATTTACCCAATAGCCTGACAGCTGAGAATTGCTGAAAAGACTGTCATCTCCAGATCATGTAAGGTTCTGGCAATTTTTTATTCTTTCTGTGGGAGAACATTAATTTCTTAGGTTTCAATTAAGTATTTACAGAAGCAACAAAGTTTTACTCAGGAAATGTATTTGACAAAGATCCAGGCCCTAGTGTGGAAGGGCTCCCTGCCCTAGGCTTTCTGAAACATGTATGGTAAAGAAGAGTTTTGCCAAGATTGACTTTTGAAAAAAAAAATCTAGTGCTGGGTGGTGATGGCACACGCCTTTAATCCCAGAACGGGGGGGGGGGGCCGGGGGGCAGGGGCGCAGAGTCACGTGGATCTTTGTGAGTTGAAGGCCAGTCGTTCTACAGAGCGAGTTCCAGAACAGGCTCCAAAGCTAGAGAAACCTTGTCTCGGAAACAAAAACAAAAGCAAAATCTAAATTACAAAGCTACCCGTGAGGCAACTGTTTTCTGGGTTAAGGAGGAGCTGCAATTGCTGTGAGAGACGGGGACATAGGCCTGAGCCTCCGGAGCTTCTGGAACAACATGAGGATCCACGCGAGACTCAAATTTCAAGACAGGGCTTTTGTGTGTGGGGAGGTTGTTTTTTTTTGTTTTGTTTTTCAAGATAGGGTTTCTTTATGTAATAGCCCTGGCTGCCCTGGAACTTACTCTGTAGATCAGGCTGGCCTCAAACTCCGAGATTTGCCTGCCTCTGCCTCCTGAGTGCTGGAATTAAAGGTCTGTGCAATCACCACCTACTTGGCTTAAGATGGTTTTGTTTTTTTGTTTTTTTTTTTTCGAGACAGGGTTCTCTGTAGCTTTGGAGCCTGTCCTGGAACTAGCTCTTGTAGACCAGGCTGGCCTCGAACTCACAGAGATACGCCCACCTCTGCCTCCCGAGTGCTGGGATTAAAGGCCTGTGCCACTACCGCACGGCTTAAGATGGTTTTTAAAAAGCCATTTGCCTAAAATGCTGCCTCTGCCCCAGTAAGTACCAAGTCAGACACTTTCCTGTGTGCTGAGGACACAGCAAAGACAAGGCAGGTGCTGTTCTTCTGGAGTTTATAACTCTGGTCAAGTAAAACAAGAACACTAACTCACTCCATCAGTGTGAGACAAAACAGAGCAAGAGGATGGTGGAAGGAGAGGACCAACACACTCTCTCTCTAAATGTGAAAGGACCATTTGTCAATGATATGTAAGTTGATACTGGGCTGTCAGGCAAGTAAGTGCTGTAGTCAGCTTCATTTCCATCCTGGAGTAACAGAGGGAGGAGCACTCAGCAGGCTCTCCATCCTCCCACCCTAGACCTCCCACTATATCCGCCCCTGTGTAGCTACATACAGCTCTACAAGCATCTGAAGAGCCAAAAATGTTGCTTGTTTCAAGGACGTGCTTGAGACTATGTCATGTTCAACAAGTATGGCAGGAACAAAAAATAAAATTAAAAAAAAGTAAAAAGCCATAGGAATAAAATAAGAAACAGAATACCCTTTCCTGATGACTGCCAGAGACATGCAGTGTAATTTTTAATTATCTCAGCCTTGTTAGGAGATAGATTTTATTCTATAAAAACTCCCAGCTCATGGAACATGAATCACAGTGAACTTTGACATCATCACCCAAAAGTGAAGTACTGCTGAGGAACAGCATTTGGTACAGCAGAGTTAACAACACAGGGTCCATCTCTGGCATTTTAAAGTGAGATGGTTCAAGAAGGGCTCAGTCATAAATACTAACTGAAAAAACTTCACAAGATCTCAACTTTGAATTAAAATATTAAAACAGCAAACATCAGCAGAGATAAAAATAAAATATAACAAACTTCTTGTTCACCAGAAATAAGGTCCTTTGGTCTCAAAGCTTCCTTCTGTGACTTGGTAAGCAACTGTAGCCAGTCTGGGAAGGGCTGGAAGGAGCCTTTTGGGTAGTGGGGCTGTGGCTTCTCATAAAGTCTGTGCACAAGAACGAAGCCCAGCAGGGTTGCAATGGAGGGTGCAGAGGGGAGACTAACAGCTAGCCTATATGGTTCACAGAAAGAAGAGGCCAGCACAGCCTGAGGCAGAGTCCAGGCTTGAATTACCTCAGCCTAAGAAAGGACAGCTGTGACTGTCCACATGCGTGGGAGGTCCAGGCTACAGAAAGCCCTTGGTCTGGAAATAAGAGAACAGACTAGTGTCTAGCGCCCTGCCAATGGTGTCACAGATTCAAGCCCTACAGAATTTTATGGGAAACACACTTCTGAAGAGAAAGAAATTAAGAGTCACTTCTTTCTACAACAGTTTAGGCTTCAGTGGCTGGAGACTGGCTTGGAAACGGGCAATGTTATGGACCCACTCATTCCATGAAGCTTCTCCCTAAGTGACTTCCTTCACTTTCTCTATTCTCTTCCTTCTCCTTTTCCTTCTCTTCTCCTCCTTTTCTCTCCCTCTTCCCCTACCCCCTTTCTTTTGAGACATGGTGTCACTATGTGGCCTGGGCTGGCAGTGAACCGAGGGTCCTGTTGTCTTAGACCCCCCTGAAATTACAAGCATCTGCCACCAAACCTGGAGGTTTAGTGCTGTTGTTTGTTGTTTTCTTCTTCTTTGCATGTGTGGTGTGCTCGCACATGCATGTGGAAGCCTGAGGTTGGTGTTAGGAATCATCCTCAATTAATCACCTACTTATTGAGGCAGGGTCTTAAAACAAAACCAGAACTCACAGATATGGCTAGTTTTGTTAACTAACTTTTCTGTCTCCACCTCCTAAGGCTAGAATTACAGCTGGGCTGACTCACCCATACAGCATATTTATGTGGATTTCTAGGGATCTGGACTCTACTTCTCACATCTGTGTGGCAAGTGCTTTTACTGCTGAACCATCTTCCAGCTCATTTTTGGTTTTGATGGTTTTTTAATTACAAAGAAATACATATGTGTTGCAAAAATTAAAAAATTGTCAAAGTCAGTCATGGTGGTTTATGTCCATAGCCCCAATACTCGAGAGGCTAAAGAAAGGAGACTGCCGTGAATTTGAGCCTAGTCTGGACTAATAATGAATTCCAGGTAATCATGAGCTACAGGATCTTCAAAAACATAAATAACAAAAGTCATCAACAAGATATAAGTGGAATATCAAAGTCTAGCATAAAAGTCTATTGCTTGGCTGGGCTGTGGTGGCGCATGCCATTAATCTCAGCCCTTAGGAGGCAGAGGCAGGCAGATCTCTATAAATTCAAGACTAGCCTAGTCTACAGAGCAAGTTTCAGGACAGCCAAGGCTACACAAAGAAACCCTGTCTTTAAAAAAAAAAAAAAAAGCCTACTGCTTTCCAACAATATAGGGTCTATAGCTACATTAGTTTTGATTATTTTGGTCTTGTTTGATATACATCACCTCTCTCAAAGGCAGCTCCACCCCACCCCACCCCACCCCCAGATCTCATAATGTAGCCACAGTGGGTCTGGAACACCCTATGTAAACCAGGCTGTCCTCAAATCTGAAGTAATTCTGGTCTCTGCTTAGTGCTGGGATTACAGGTATGAACTTTCATAGACATCTCTAACACTCCTTTTTTTCCCCCTGTATATCCCTGGCTGTCCTGCAACTCGCTCTGTAGACCAGGCTGGCCTCAAACTTATAGAGATCCACCTGCTTCTGCCTCCTGAGTGCTGGGATTAAAGGTGTGCACCAATACTCTGTTCTTAAGTAGACTGATTTACAGCTGAGAATGAGTACCAGCATTGGAGGCTGAGGCAGGAAGATTGTAAATACAAAGCCAGCCAAGGCTACATAATGAACTCCTGTCTAATAGGGTCTAATATGTCCTCTAATGCAAATAAGAAAACTCTTTTGGCAGTATAACTAGATTAAAAAAAAAAAAGAAATCCTGAGGCTCAGATGGGACATCAGGTGCAGGGACTGTTTCAAGGGCTACTCATGCGGCCACAAGAGTTCTGAGAGCTCTTCCAGAGACTGCTCCATAAAGACGACCTTTCCCTTCGCCAAATACACGCGAGCGACTGCCTTCCTGATGCCACATCACAGGCTGACTGAGCTCTCTCCATTGTCTCCACACATTTCCTCCCCTTAGCTAACTTCTACACCTTTGTCATGAGTGGCCCAGAGTACTGGACTCTTGCCCACTTCCTACTGACCACCATCAGTCAAGGCCTCTGACTCTGAGGCTGGATAAGCCAACTTCGGATACTGTATGCTACTGTCCAGTCCAAATGTTCCACAATTTGTTTTTCTAACTGAGATCAACGAGCCATCAGCTGAAGTCACTGTTGGCAGGGTTAGAAGTTATCATCACTGCTATCAAAATCCGGATCACAGAGCAAATTCTTCCCTCGCTTCTTACACAGGGGAGGCTCTGAGTTTTCAAGGCTGAGGTCATTGAACCAATTTATCTGCCCATCCCCCTGGGAACTGCTAGATAAGCATGCATGGTCTGGGGAGGAGTGCTGGGTAGACTGCAGGGGGCTCCCCTGTGCTGCCCTTGCTGTCTTACTGGTCCTCACTGTTCCTCCCAGAATATGAGAGGCTGACTTTGTGGAGGTTCTTGGAGCCTGCCAATAGATGAGGGGCCCTTGTGGACTAGAAACTGGAGACTGGGGAAGGCGATGCTTGGAGATGAAATCACAGGCCTTCCTTTGATCTTGCTTCCTAGCTAGAAGCCTGCTTCTCTGTGATTTCCTGGGTTGCTGCTTCTTGCCTTTCCTCCCCTTTCCTTGGGTCTTGCCTTTTTGTTCAGTTGCTGACTGTTCAAACCAGTCAGAACACATGCTTTCGGCTTCATTTTGGGGGCAGACATTTTTCATTCTGAATTCAAACTTATTTAAGTCCAGCTGTGAGGCTTCTTGGGCAATTAGATCCTGGTCACGGCCAGTCTTCCGGCTTGGGGGGCCTGAGCAGTGGTTATTGAAGTTTCTGGTGGTGGTAACACAGTTCTTGCAGTAAGTTTGCAGGTTTTTGTTCTTCAAATGTTCATTTTCTCTATGGGGCCCATCTGTTGGCAATGTAGCATTTTGAAAAACATCACTTTCTGCTCCTTCATCCCAGACACCAAGCTCCCTAGGCCTTCCGGAACTCCTACTGGGATTCCCTGCAGGAGACACCTGGCCCTGTTGAGCAGCTGGCTCTTCAGAGGTGCATTTTTCATGTCTGGTAAGATGGAGGCTGTGGGTCAGAGCTGGTGAGGTCTGGGAGGTGCTGTCTTTCAGATGCCCAGCTACCTGAGAGGCAGAGATGAGTTTTTTCAGCTCTTCTATGACACCAGGCACATTGAGCTGGCCCAGCTTCTCAGAAAGCTGCTGGAAATCCTTACTCTGCTGTGCAACTAGAACTTCAAGGTTCTTCAGGTTGGATTTCATCTCCATGAACTCAGTTTGTCTCTGGGAAAGGTAGTGAGAAAGAGGAAAGTGATACCACAGTAAAATGTGATAACAGATGTGGGTATGGTAGCTCACACTCTAATCCCAGCACTTAGATGGCTGAGTCAAGAGGACTAGCATGATGGGGCTGGAAAGATGCCTCAGTGATTAAGAGCAGTGGTTAAAAGTACTCTGCAAGAACACTCTTGTTCAGTACCCAGCACTCACATGACAGCTCACAACCATCTCTAACTCCAATTTCAGGGGATCTAATGCCCTCTTTTGACTTCTATGGGAACCAGACACAAACATGGTACAGAGACATATAAGTGGGCAAATCACTTCTATATATAAAAAAATTAATTTTAAAATATAAATTAAAAAGAGGAGCCATGTAGTGGTGGTACATGCCTTTAATTCCAGCACTCAGAAGGCAGAGGCAGGTGGATCTCTGTGAGCTTGAGGCCAGCCTGATCTACAAGAGCTAGTTCCAGGACAGGGCCCAAAGCTACAGAGAAATGCTGTCTCAAAAAAAAAAAAAAAAGAACCAATAAATATATAAATTAAAAAGAGGATTAGCTTTAGTCTGAGGCTAGCTTGAGCTACACAGTGGTTTCTAAGCAGCCTGGGCTACAGGAGAGAGACCCCCATCTCAAAATACAAAAACAAAAAAACTAAGAGAACTAACCAATAGACAAAGATTCATGGTGGGTTGGAACCTCCGCCTCACTCCTGCTTGATCCAGAAAGCCCCATTCCCGCCTCCCTCTCTTTCTCTCTGTCTCTCTCTCTCTCCCCCCCCGCCCTTTCAGAGACTCTTCAACAAAGAAAAAAATGCCAAAAGTCCAGTTCTGCATTCTTGGTGACTATTGCAACTTCCTCTCATGTTGCTGCCAGCAGCCCGAGTCCCCACGTAGACCATTCTCAGCTAGTGGTGGACATGTCGTCACCCTATAAACTATATAATAATCTCCTTGCTTTAGTTCAGGGGTTGTGGGGGTGCTGCTTCTCTAGCCTCAATCTCTGGGACTGGAGAATCTGCTCAGAAGTTCCTTTGCTCAAATAAACCTGTTGTTATACTTTTTCAATTCAATTTAATCTGCCTTACTGCATTGGCAGAGAAACCTATTATCAGGGGACAGAAAACCTATTAGCTCGTCTCACAGAATAAGCAAGTATAAATACACTGTGAGCAAGTCCTGGGTACACACACTGCCAGGGAACCCTGTGGATAGACTGTATCCTGACTTACTGAAAAAAGAACCATACCAGTTTCTGGTCTTGGATGAAAATTTCTCAGACATTAAGTGTCATTCTTGGTCTTAGAGACAAAGCCAAAAGCACACATGGGCATGGCATGTATCAACAATCAGAAGGCTGGGGTAAGATCACTTGAGTGCAGCACCTCAAGATAAGCCTAGGTAAAAAGGCAAGGCAAAGCAAGGGCTTGCATTTATACTTACGGCTTCAGATTTCTTCTGTATCTCAAGGATGGCCTGTTCCATATTGCCTTTGTCTCGCATGGCCTCAAACATCAGGTCACGCTGGACCCGTGCAGTCTCTTGAACTAAATACAAAACAAGGTCAAATTTTTTTCTTAATAAAATTTCCCCAAAAGTACAAAGAGAAGTACCTATATCTTTCCAAATTATATAAAATACTTTGGGTAAAATGCCTAATGCCGAAAGAAAAAATAATAAATAAACAAATGACAAGCTGAGTGGTGGAATTTACTCTATAGACCAGGCTGGCCTCAAACTCACAGAAATCCACCTGCCTCTGCCTCCCGAGTGCTGGGATTAAAGGTGTGCGCCACCACCTCCTAACACTCCTTTACTTCTTTTGTCATAGCAGTGGGAAGCCTGGCTGGGACACTGACAGATGAGTTACTCTATCACACTGTACAAGGGAACATCCCTTATTTGCCTCTGTTCTCAGCCCTGCTAATTCTTGTGGGATAACAGACCTAGCTCTAACATTTCTAAACAGATAGACAGCTGCCCTGTGTGTAGCCCAGGCTGGAAATCAGTAGATAAACAGTACCATGCCTCTATTCAGACAGATGGGAATTACTGTATGAGCCACAGAAAGGCATTGATTTTTGTAAATCATGAGTAATTCATCTCTTGGCACGTGAATCAGATGACTTGAATTAGTTTAAAATAAAAAATAAACAGAAATGCAAACAAGTACAGATGCACAATTATCTATCTTTCCTAGAAAATTTTAGAGCAGTATTTAGCTAAGAAGAATGTGTTGACTGTTTATAAGGGTGTTCATTTACATGTACAACACTTAATTGGTGGGGAGGGGATTCTACAAACCTCAAAGTATAACTGACATTGAGACCAAGGCTGATTCACCACAAAACAACTTTCACTGAAACCAAGGCAGTGAGAAGAACAGCAGGTGACTGGAATATTTCTAACTCCTAAGGGGGCGTGTGTCTATAGACAGCACAGTGGGCAAGCCACGTGAGACTAAGGAGCTGCTGATTCATCTCAGGCATGAGGTGAGAAGGCTGGCAGAACTACCCTACCCTCAGACAGCAAGATCACTGAGGAGTAGTGCTGCACAAAAACCACCATGAAAATAAAGCGTTGGCATGGGCTAGAGAGATGGCTTCATGGTTAAATGCACTTCTGCTCTTCCTGAGTACCTGGGTTCGATTCCCAGCACTTATATATCATGTCGGTTCAATCTATATCCTAAAGTCTGAAATACCTAAGTGATGTTCTCCAATATACACTTTTATGACTCATTTAGCTGTTCCAGGATGCCAGGCCTACACAAACAAACTTTTCTCAAAAAAAAAAATTGCAGCTGGGCGGTGATGGCGCATGCGCGTCTTTAATCCCAGCACTCGGGAGGCAGAGGCAGGCGGATTTATGTCAGTTCAAGGCCAGCCTGGTCTACAAGAGCTAGTTCCAGGATGGGCACCAAAGCTGCAGAGAAACCCTGTCTTGAAAAAAAAAATTGCACAGAAGTTTACAAGTTGGGTGTGGTGCACATCTTTAATCCTAGCACTCAGGAAGCAGAGGTAGGCAGATGTCTGTGAGTTCCAGGCCAGCCTGGTAGTAAGTTCCAAGGAAGCCAGGGCTATGTAGAGAGATACGTCACAAAACAAAACAAAACAAAACAAAACAAAACAAAAACAAACAAAAAAAGTGCTGTCACATAGCAGTAACTATAGCACCTTCACATCTTAAACAGAAGGAAATCTGGCTAGGGTTAGAAGGGTCACATTCATGGCTCACTAGTGCCCTCTGCTGATAACATCAACCTTGAGACGATAACAAAAAATTTAAAATAGAACCAAATATAAACATGGGACACTCACATGTCTTGGCTATAGTTTCCAGAGAATCCAAAATAGATTGGCTTCTCATACTGAGATGTTCCTCAGACTTTTCCACAGATGTCTGCAACTAAGAAACTCAAAATTAAGAAAGAAATCACATGGGACTGGAGAAGTGGCTCAGATTGGGAGCAATGTCTGTTCTTTCGGAAGACTAGGGTTTGATTCCCAGCACCCACATGGGGGCTCTCAACTGTCTGTAAACTCCAGTTTCAGGAGATCCCACCATTTCTTCTGGCATTCAAGGGCACTGCACACATGTGATGTACATACATGCAGGCAAAACACCCAAATACATGAAATAATCATAAATTTTAAAAAAGAAAAATAAGCTGGGTGGTGGTGGCGCATGCCTTTAATCCCAGCACTCAGGAGGCAGAGGCAGGTGGATCTCTGGGAGTTCGAGGCCGGCCTGGTCTACAAGAGCTAGTTCCAGGACAGGCACCAAAAACTACAGAGAAACCCTGTCTCAAAAATTAAAAAAAAAAAAAAGTAAGAAAAAGACAAAATAAAGGACAAACTGTTGTCTTATCTCACTGACTTGGAGAACTGTAATTGAATTATAAAATGGCAAGCATGCTGCTATTCTACATTTGCTGATGGCACTACAATGATTACCATGCCTAAGATACACGATGCTCTAATTCTCTGAAACTTAGTTCTACCTACCTTGTGAATGACTTCTTGAAAATGAGAAACAAAGTTGTACAGCATGTCACTAGAGTTAAGAAAAAAAGGGGAGGAGAATAAATCTTTGTGCCATGTTGAAATAGCATGTAACATCTGATTATGGCAAGTGTTCATCTAGCATAGCATCAAAACATTGCTTGATCAGAGCTGGAAACTCTACCTGAAAAACATCAAAACTCTAGCTGATTTCTAATGCAAATCACATTTTTTCCTTCCATCCTGTTGCTTCTTTATTTTCCTTTTATTTCTATTTTTTTTTAGATTTATTTATTCTATGTGGGTACTTTGTCTACATTGTGTGTCTCTGCACCATATGCATGCCTGGTGCCCAAGGAAGTCAGAAGAGGCTGCTGGATCTTCTGGAACTATGTGGGTGCTGGGAACCAAACCTGAGTCCTCTGCAAGAGCAACTAGTGTTGAGCCATCTCCTCAGTTCTTCTTCCTGATTTTAGAAGCAGGTAGATTTCATGAGTTCAAGGCCAGGCTGGTCTACATAGAGAGTTCCTGGCTAAAGATGGCTACATAGTGAGACTGTTTCTCAAAACAACAAACAAACAAAATCATGTACATACACAAATAGTTTTTTAAATTACAAATTTTATATTCCTTACATTTTTAAATGTATATTTATTCCATGTGTGCATGTACAAATGCATGGCACACGTGGCAGCTAGAGGAAAACCTCAGCCATGGAGATTCTGGGGATTAATGTCAGGTTGTCAGGGTTGTCAGCAAATATTTTTACTCACTGAGCCACCAACTAACCCCCTGCCTTTTTTTATTAAATTCATTTAGAGAGAAAGAGAGTGTCTGTATAATACATTGTGGAGTGGAGGTCAGAGGACAACTTGTGAGAGTCAGTTTTTTCTTTCCACTATGTGGAAATCCCTCCAGGGATTAAAATCAAGTCATCATGTATCATGGCAAGTTCCTTTACTCATTCAATGTACTTTCATGTTTTTTTTCTAAATATTTATATTTTTATGTATATTAGTATTTAGTCTGCATGTATGTATTTAGTGCACCATGTATGTGCCCAGTACCTGTGGAGGTCAGAAGAGAACATTGGATCTCTTGAAACTGGAGTTACAGTTATGGCTGTCATGAGTGCTGAGAACTGAACCTGTGTCCTCTACAAGAGCAGCAAACGCTCTTCCCTGCTGAGCCATCTTCTAGTCTCTCAGTCTCTAATATGTAAACACAGGATTACATATTAGTTCAGTCTTCCCTGCAATTCCTGGTAATGCTCCTGCCTCAACCTTCTAAATGCTGAGAATTTGGAAGAAAAACACCATGTTTGACTTCAATTTTTGTTTTTTTTTTCCTTTGTATTTATTATTTGTGTGTGTATATCTGTATGTGTGGCAGTCAGAGGACAAACTGTAAGAATCAGCTCCCTTTCTGCCACGTGGATATTAAGGAGTGAACTCAGATCACTGTTAGGCCTAGCAGGAAGCACCATCTTGTTGGTCCTAGCCCAGGGATTTTTTGTTTTGTTTTGTTTTGTTTTTCCAAGATAGGGTTTCTTGCCAGGCAGTGGTGGCGCACTCCTTTAATCCCAGCACTCGGGAGGCAGGGGCAGGTGGATCTCTGTGAGTTCGAGGCCAGCCTGGTCTACAAGAGCTAGTTCTAGGACAGGTTCCAAAGCCACAGAGAAACCCTGTCTCGAAAAACTAAAAAAAAAAAAAAAAAGATAGGGTTTCTCTGTAGGACAGTCCTGACTGTCCTGGAACTCACTCTGTAGACCAGGCTGGCCTCAAACTCAAAGATCCACCTGCCTCTGCCTCCTGAGTGCTGGATTAAAGATGTGTGTCACCACCATTGGGCTTTGCTGGTGACCCCAAGCATTCTACAGTGAGAGTACAGCTGGCAAAATCCCTAGGCTACACCCAATTTGCAAAGCTTTGGAAACCCGCCTTTTGAATAGTTGCTGTCATTCTGTAATTCTTGTGAAGCCATGCTGACCCTCTCTTTCCATAATGGCATTCATCCCAAAATACCTCAGCAGTGTATTAGTTACTCAGTACTGTTATACTTGATGACTTTTCATTTGGCCCTATAATCTTGATATATAGAATATATAGTGGGTGCCTTGAATTATGGAAAACACCACAGAGAAAGTAAGTGTTTCTTACTCAGGCGTCAGCGGGAACAAAGCTGCCAGCTTGGGAAGCTGGAAATGCCAGGCTCAGGATTTTACACTACCATAGTTTCCCCTTTCATCCAGCCACCTTAGATGTTACCTCTAGGTCTAAGAGATTCCATTCCCTTTAATTCAGCATGCAAGACTCCGATACAAACTCTCACTGACCACACAAAGTCAATGCACAGACCCTCTTTCTCCTATTCTTAGAATTC
>PVIU01000115.1:0-170359 GCA_004026605.1 Ondatra zibethicus
TTTGTTTTTTCTTCCATTTCTTTAAGGTAATTTCTCAATTCATCTTTAATAATTTCAGATATACTCTTGTGGTTATTTTTTAGATCATTTTCTTCTGGGTCATCCATATTTGGTTGTTCCGGGCTTACTTTTGTAGGGTCTTTGGGTTTCCCTGGTATTGTGTTGTTCTTTGTGGTGTAGCTTGTGATCCTACCTTTTCATCTTTCCCTCTAATAGGTGTGGATGGTGGTGTCTAAGATTCTGTTGAATAATTTCCTATGTGTCCGGAGATCAAAAGCTAAGATGGTTTTCCTAGTGGTACAGTCAGTGTCCCAGTTTGAGTTACTTCGTTGGTTATTCCTATTCCTGGAGGTAGCTCAGTGTTCCCGTATTTTGATCTGCTCTCTTGGAGTTTGCTGTCTCAAGCCTAGTTTGGTTTAGGCTGCTGGCTTTGATCTGTTTCTGTAAATCTTGGTCTGGATCTCCTCTTGTAGATATCCCTGGCTTGGAGTTAGACCTGTTCTGGTGGAGATCGCTGGCTCTGGCTCTGGTCGCTGGGTCAATCCTGATCTGCTCGAGTCCCGGGACCGGGTTGACTCCTATTTCTGCTCCTGGTGGAGCCCGTTCTCTCCTTGTCCTGGGTAACTGGCTCAGTCCCACTCTGGTTCCGGTGGAGGTCGTGGGCTCTGAGTTAGGTCGTTGGCTCAATCAGTGCCCTAGGACTGGGTTGGCTCCCAGGGCTGGATTTGTTCCTGGCTTCTGCCCCAGGTGGAGCTTGTTTCCTCGGCTCTCTCTGTCCTAGGAGTCTCTTCTGCCTATTTCAAAGCTCTTATTTTTGGTTGTTCATTTGTGTTTTCCGTCTTGTTATAGAGAAGACTGGCCATTATACAGCCCAGACTGGCCTTGAACTCTTGATCCTCCTGTCTCAGCCTCCCGCGTGCTGAGATTACAAGTGTGCGCCGCCACCACATCTAGCTCCCTTCGCCTTTTTTGACCCCTACCCCCATTGCTTTTGTAATTTCTAGTTCCTCCCCACTGAGCAAGAGTTACTGATGTAGTACACAATGAGATGTACAAAAATAGAACCTAGGTGAGGGGGCAGGGCTCTAGCTGGCAGCCTTATCTCAGAATGTGGCACAGAACTCCCAGGTACACATTTATAATGTTCTGGCCCAACAGTTGTATTTAAATGTAGCAGCAAGGAATTATTAAATGTTTGAGAGTTCAAGTTAGCACATTTAAAACTCATGAGCCAGCTTTTGCTAAGTATCCATTTGGGGAAGTGAAAGTTGATTATGGTACAGTCTTGTTTTGAATGGAATCCACCTAACCCTTCCTATGTGGGTTCTAAATGCTATATGGAGATTGAGTAATGATTACGTGAGAGACAGTCCTAAAACCATGTGTTAGAGCTGGGTAGATGATGAACACACATGCACGCACACATGTGCATGCACACACACGTGCACGTACACATCACACACATGCATGTGCATATGCGCACACACACACACATGCATGTACACAGGCACACAGTCTAGCATAGGACCTCTTTCCATCATCACCAACCATGCTGACCCCTTGATCCCAGCCATTTCTACCCTGTGGCTCGTTCACTACACTCTCATGGAGCCATCGTCTCAAAGCATGATCAGGTCACAATCCTCCTCTTCATAAAACCCTTTGGTGCCTCGGGATACCCCTGAGTCCTCACAACTGTCTCTTTCCATGATATGGCCCATCCTGCCTCTCTCCTCTCGTTGCCTGTCCCTCTGCCCTGATTCACACTATGCCAGCCACGCAGCCTTTTCCAGTGGTTTGCATTTCCAGGTCCCCTCTCTGGAACGGGTCTTACCCATAGTGCCCTGCTTCCTCTCCTTCTGGGGGGTCTTTGCCTCTGAATTGGTGACATCTTCCTCAGCACCCCAAACAAAAGATCCCACATCTTACTTAGACACCTCAGCTGGCTTCATTCTTCTCTGTAACACTTGACCTTCCCTGATAGACGACCAATTTGTTTATTGTTTGTCTCCCTTCACCAGAATATAAACACCCTGAGGCCAAGGACTGTTTTTTCTTTAATGTCCAATGCTCTTATTCCAAGATCAGTGAGTGTCAGCAGCCTTGGGAGGGATGAGTGGCAGTTAGGTACGAGTAACAGACCCTCATCCTGTCAGGGAGGTGCCTGAGGAAGGCTCCTTGCCTCGCCCAAGGTCACAGCTGGGACACCCAGCAGACATCCTGGCTGAAGCCACGTGGCACGAGCCGCACACAGGGACTCTGGCCTTGTCCATCCTGCTTCCCATGTGTTTGTCCAGTTCACACAGAATTTCAGTCCGGAATAGAAAAAAAAAAAAAAACAGCTGTTGAGGGTTCCTCCCTGGAAAAGCAGTAGTGAGCTCAGGGTGGGAAGAAAGAAGGGAGGAAGGGGTCCCCAGCTGTGGGGACAGTGCGATAGATTTAATTTTATGATTAAAATAACATCTGTGCCTGGTTTTGCAGCACAGTTCTGGAAGGTGGGTGGTCTGTCTGAAGCATCAGGTGGGGCCTTCCTCCGTTCCTGGCCCAGGATGCAGGTGGCTGAGGGATTCACTCAACAGACAGATGACGTAAGAAGGAGCTGGGCCCAAAGGAGCATCTGGGAACCCCAGTCTGGCCTACAGGCCTGTTGGTCCCTGGCCCAGCCTCACTCTCAAGTGTCTCTAGACCCACCCCCTTCCTGAGCTGGCTCAGACACCCCCTTTGATGCGTGGAGGGCTCTGCCCTTCTCCCTCTCAAGCCCCATGTGGTTTGTTAATTGGCTGTGAAATGAGGGATTTCAGGCGTAGCTCATCCATGTGAGCACAGTGGGGCTGTGGTGGGATGCTGATCCTGTTCAGTGTTCTCAAGCCTGTCTGTCTGTCTGGCTCCCCAGATGCAGCTTCTGGATAAATTTCCTATTGAAGGTGGCCAGAAGGATCCCAAGCAGAGGATCATCCCCTTTCTCCCAGGTAAGCTCCAATGGCCCTATGAAGGGCTGGGGTGACTCGGAGAAGTCCCCCCCAAAGCCAAGAAGAGGCTAGGGATTGTTAACCACTCCCCCAAAGGACTTGCAAGCCTTTGCTTTTGAAGGCCACTGTCCTCCAACTGCTTCAGAATCATCCTTGCCAGCCCTTGGCCTGTAGCTCCCGAGGAGTTTCTGAGGCTCTCGGACTTGGTACCTTCCTCACAAAAGACCCTGAGAGGGTAGGATGTGTGTAACCCTGTAATCCCAGGGCTCAAAGGCAGATGGAGGTGGGCATCAAGAGTCAGAGGCTAAGCTGAACTTCATTACTGTTTTGAGGACAGACTGAGCTACACAGGAAGACACAAGGGTTAGTAGTTCAAGGTTGTCTAGGCCAGCAAGGTAACTTTGATAAAGACCCTTGGCACCAAGTCTGACAACCAGAGTTTGATTCCCAGAGGGACCCACATGGTGGAAGGAGAGAACCAACTTCAAGTTGCGCTCTGACCTCCACATGTGACCCCACCCCCATGCACACAAAATAAAAATGTAATAGTTTATGGTCATCCTCAGCTACATAGTGAGTTCAAGCCCAGCCTGGTCTACTTGAGACTCCATCTCAGATGGTTAAGAGCACTGGCTGTTCTAGAGGGTCAGATTCTATTCCTAGCACCCAAATGGCTGCTCACAACCATCTGTAATAACCGGTCCCAGGGGAGGCAAAGCCTTCTTCCAGCCTCCTCAGGTGTGAGGCAGCCATGTGGTACACAGATGTTCATGCAAACAAAACACTCATACATAATTTCTTTTTTTTTGAGACAGAGTTTCTCTGTGTTCTGGAATTCACTCTGTAGAGCAGGCTGGTCTCGAATTCGGAGACCTGTCTGCCTCTGCCTCCCCAGTGCTGGGATTAAAGGTACCTACAGACACCACTATGAGCCTTTTTGTTGTTGTAAAATCTTTTTTTTTTTTAAGTTAAAAAGTATCATAAACTAAACAACCAACTAGAGCCGCTGAGAGTTTTAATTTTTCCTGGGAAAGGATCGCTAGTCACAAGCACAACTGTTTCCCCACCTCCCTTATAGTGCGCACACTCCCCAAGTCTTGCTCTCCCGTGGGCCTTATGCTACTGTGCGTATTCCTTAGCACACCTGCGAGCTAGCAGGTTTGGATCTAGCTCCGTCTAGCCGGTCGCTGCAGCACCATTTGGAACCTGTTTCATGCAATCAATCATGTGTAATTTAGAGAAAAATGTCTCAGTAAGCCATGACCCGCTATTACTGGGATGTCTAAAGTTTGAGTAGAGGCCTGTAATGTAATTATAGCCTGCTTCCTTATCATTATCGTGTACAGCTCTTCCTGCTGAGAACTGTGTTATCATTTCTCATGAGGGCTTCGGAGAGGTCAATTAACTGCCCATGAAAGTGGCAGAACTAAGGCGTGAACTCAGGGCTCTGCCCTGAACCGTGAGGGCCACACTGCCCCCTGGTTTTCCGGGTCCAGCTGGCTGTCAGGACAGTTGCTTCACAGTGGTCTTCCTACTAGGTTAACGCTGGCCCTGGACCCTCACAGGCCAGCAGCCTCCAGGATTACAGTTGCCAGTTAGACACGAGTAGCCCGTGGTCAGTACGTGCTGTGGATTGAACAGGTGGTGGCCCCTCACATGGAGAGTGGCACCCCTCTGAAATGTGTTCCTTACCTGACCCTCAAAGTCAGCAAAAGACTATGTATCTTCAGCATCTTTGCTAGACTTAGAGAGAAATAGCCAGCTCCCAGGTAGAATAGCCAGAGCTATAGTTTGGGCAAGACAAGAACTAGCCATGGAGAATAGGTATGTCACCCCGCTTCCTTCATTGCAAGCAGAGCACAGCTTCTCCACTGTTGGCCTCTGAGTTATGAGTCTGGGGCATTTGGGGTGCTCAACATCTGGGTTTGCAGTAACCTTAGATTCTTCCAACAGTCCGGGTGCTGCACCCACCTAGGGCATGGCTGTCCAGCTGGGATGCTGTGGGCAAAAATGTCCGAGAGGAACATGAGGTCATCAGTGTCGTGTGAATACTGGATTTGGCCTTGGGACCTGAAGCTGCCTTTTTGCTCAGGGAGAACGGGGCTGCTTCTTCTACTCTGTCCCTGGCCAATGCTACGAGGACAGCGTTTGTTATCCTATTGGCCAGGCTGAGGGGACAGGGTGAGGGTGTCCCAGCCACCTAAGGAGCCCTTGAAATAGTGAGAAACAAGACCATTTCTACCATCAGAATGACTTAAAGCTGGGCGGTGGTGGCTCATGCCTTTAATTCCTGCACTTGGGAGGCAGAGACAGGCTGATTTCTGTGAGTTTGAGGCCAGCCTGGTCTACAGAGAGAGTTCCAGGACAACCAGGACTGTTTCACAGAGAAACCCTGTCTCAAAAAACAAACAAGCAAGAATGACTTAAAGCAGGATGTGCCCCTCTTGCTGTATGATGCTGTATGTTACTGTATGACGCCCAGGCGTGACTCCCCAAGGAGCTCAGAAAACAGAGAACCCGTGCCCTGAGGAAGTCAGCAGAGGCCCCATAAGGAAGGGGCCTTAGACCTGACGCCTTGGGGAAGGTAGGATTGGAGGTGGCGCTGGAGGCCATGGCTTGGGTACCACTACCTCCTGGTCCCGTATCTCACCTCCTGGTCCCGTCAGACTGTCTCTATTCACCCCTGGAAAGGTTTTAGCTCTGTCAGCGACCAGCTGTAGTAACTGTGCCTCAGGTTCCTCATCTGGAAAATGAGGTGATAATGGCATCTACCCCTAAGCTGTGGTAAAGGGAAAAGTGAATTATTGGCAGCCCAGCTGCTTCGAACCGTAGCTGATCCCTGCCGAGGGGCAACTAAATGTTAGTCCTTGTTATTGCCATGTCTCCACGTATGTTTCGGCTTTTTCACCACACAGTCCCACGGACAATTTGACGTGACCTGAAATTATTGTCTCTATTTTACTGACTAGGAAATTGAGGCTAAGGGATGCTGACAGATTTGTCTTCCAAAATAAATTCATAATAAAAACAAGTTTTAGAAGGAAGTGGGAGTTGGAGAGATGGCCTTGCAGGGGACTCAAGTTCAGTTCCCAGGACCTATGTAGAGCAGATAGATCAGTACCTCCAGTTCTGGGGAGGGAGGATTCAAAACCTCTAGCCGCTGTACACAGGTACTCCCGCCCCATGCACATAATTAAAAATAACATCTTTAAAGAAAGTTATTGATTTTCTGTGAGGAGGTGGACACATGCCCTAGCGTGCGTTAGGAATCAGAGAAAGGCATGAGCTGGGCATCTCCTTCCCATGTAGGTCCCGGGCAGTGAACTCAGTCTTGGCAACAGGCGCCTCCATCTCACTGAGCCACCTCACCAACCTCTGAAGCTCTTAATGAGGTTAACTGACCCCGCCTGCTGGGAAAAGTGAGACACAGGACACCTTCCCATCTCTACATAAATGTAACCATAGGGAATGTCATTGAGAGAAATGGGGGTTGACTAATTCCCCAAAAGGAAACTCTCCCTTTTCTTAGCCCTGTTCCCTCTTAGCCCTCTGTAGTGCGAATTCTAATTGGTCTTAATAATAAAAACCCAGAGTCAGATATGGGGGTAAATGCTGAAAGATCAGAGAAGTAAAGAAGCCAGCCACTAGAGAGACTTTTAGCTCTACCAAATCCTCAGACTGAAGGGGGCAAGATCCTGTCTCAAGGAACCCTCAGATTGAATGACTTGAACTCCTGTCTCCTCCCATCTTATATTTCTCTCTCTGCCCAGCCATATCCCTTCCTGTCTCCACCTCCCTAGTGCTGGGATTAAGGATGTGAGCTACCCCTGCCTGACTGTTTCTCTTTTAGAACGGATCAATTTTGTGTCGCCCACGGTGGCCTCGAACTCACAGAGATCCACCAGCCTCTGCCTCCTAAGTGCTAGGATTAAAGGTGTGCACCACCACTGCCTGGCTCCACATTCTGATCCTCAGGCAAACTTTATTTGTTATAGCACAAACAAGCTATCACCACAGTCCTCCCTTCAGCGGCTTCCTACCAGAACCCTCGTCTTTGCTTACTCTCTCTAGGGCTCCAGGCTGGCCTAGCCTTTGGAGCACGTGCCAGTCCCTGTCCTCCTACAGCTCCCTGGAAGCCACCATAGACCCTTCATTCTTTCTCCTCAGAAGGCCTAAGGTTTCTTCCACCGGCCAGCATACCCTGGGGCCCCCAGGGCAGACGGCATTGGAGCAGGTCCTGTATTAGCAGCCGAATCCCCAGTTTAGCTTGAGATGTGGATTCAGCTGCAAGTGACTGGGGGATGCTGTGGTGCCTTTGTGAATTTCCTGCTGCAGTGGGTCATTTTAATATAGATCTTGTGTCACCGGACACGGGCACCACCTTGTTTGTGCCTCCTTACCTTTGGAGATGGGGGTCTGAGACCACCTGCTGATTCTCCCAGGGTCACCCTAACAGCAGAGACTTTACAAGACCCCAAGAGTGCACACACTCCAAATACCTCAGCCAGCCCCAGGGACAGCTCTGGCAGCTTTGTCTCTTCTAGAGTTCCTTGGGAAGGAAAGTTTCAGGGAGGAAGAGGGCATGCTTTATCTCTAGAGGGGCTCAGTTTTAGTTCCAGAGGTGCTGGGGCATGATGAACATTTCTGCTGCCCAGGAGGGGCTTGTGGTGTATTCCAGGTGTCAGTCCAGCTGCTTTCTTCTGACCCACCTGGCTCATGAAGTGTCTGGCTGGTACCAGTAATAGAGAAAGCAGAGGAACACAGAGAACTGAAGGAACCCAACTCGAGGCTTGTCACTGCTCACTCATCTGGCAGGCAAATCCTGCGCAGGAGCAATGTATCTTAGGATATGTTCAGGCAGGTCAGGCCCACCTAGAGTCCGGGCCAGCCTGTATGTTTGAAAGGTGCTAAGTACTCAGTGTTCCTGTGGCCAAAGATAGAGTTTTCATCCCAGAGAAGCTGGCCCATTGTATAGTGGCACTGGGGCCAGGGATAGGGTTTAGGGGAGGTCTGTGAGCAGGGCCAGAGAGGTCCTAGAGGCAGGGTCTGGCCAATTACTGAGGTTTGAGTATCAATTAAATCCTTTATTTATTTATTTTTTTATAATTTAATTTATCTGTTATGCACACAGTGTTCAGCCTCCATGTATGCCTGCAGGCCAGAAGAAGGCACCAGATCTCATTATAGATGGTTGTGAGCCACCATGTGGTTGCTGGGAATTGAACTCAACACCTCCGGAAGAGCAGTCAGTGATCTTAACCTCTGAGCCATCTCTCCAGCCACAATTAAATCCTTTATAAAGGCGGTGGGTGGACTGCCCTTAAGAGGTCTCCTAAGTTGTTTTCACCTGAACTAAAACCTGTTTTCTGGATTCTGGGAATGAAGATCCACTGTACAGAATGGCCAGCTTCCACAAGGCCTGAGAAGCCCATGGAAGGAGCTAGAAGGTGTGGAGCCCACATACAAGAGGCAGCTCTCCAGTAGGTATTCCAGGGAAGAAGATATGCATGGCTCAGGCCAAGAAACGGCAGTGTTATTCAAGAGCTTGGGCATCTTGGGAAAAGGGGGGGTGAGGATAGACTCCCCTAGACTGTACCCCCAAACCCTGTACAGTGTGAGAGTGAGGTAGACACACCCATCTCTTTGGCTGACCTCTGTGGCTCTTTGAAACCAGGCCCTTGTCCTCCTTGGTCTTCGCTCATGTTTCTGCTGTGGGGCTGGACATGTGGCGCGTGCTGTGTTAAGACTTGTTGATCGGTTTCCTTATTGACACACGTTTACCAAGCTACTAGTATATGCCTGGACTAGTACCAGCCACTCCTCATTCCTTCATTCCTTCCCTCCAGGCTCACTGAGAGCCATTAATCCCCAGTTTAGAGAGAAGTCAACTTGGAGGCACCAGATGGCTCAGTGGTACTTGCCACCAAAATGAGTTTAATTCCTGGAACTCACATGGTAGAAGGAAAGAACTGACTGTTCAAGTTGTCCCCTCTCTCTCTCTCTCTCTCTCTCTCTCTCTCTCTCTCTCTCTCTCTCTCTCTCTCTTTCTCTCTCTTTGGATGTACTATCTTTCCCTGGCTAAGGAAGAACTGGCACAGCCAGCAAGGCTTTGCTTTTTTTTTTGTTTGTTTGTTTGTTTTGGTTTTTCAAGTCAGGGTTTCTCTGTAGCTTTGGAGCCTGTCCTGGAACTCACAGAGATCCACCTACCTCTGCTTCCTGAGTGCTGGGATTAAAGGTGTGCGCCACCACCAATGGGCTGCAAGGCTCTTCTGCTTTTGCCTTCCTCTGCTACTTCTGTACCCACCAAGTTAGGGCTGAGACCAAGCACAAGTCCCTTTTGTCCCTCCCTCAACTGTCACTGTTCTCTCGAGCATCAGGAGCATCCTGTTTGGGGTCAGGTAGCCTTGAACCTCTTGGGAATTGGGAATCAGGTAGCCTGGAAAGCTCTCCCTATTGCATTGAGTGACTGAGGTCATTGACACTAAGTAATTCTTTTGTGCCTGAGTATTTTCATTTTAAACAATTGCACATAGTCTGCGGGTCTAAGGCTTTTATAGCCCCTCATTCATTTAATTGACAAGCTATTGCATTTCTCTTAAATACCTTCCCACCCTGCTTTCTTTTTGAGATAGGGTCTTGTTTTAGGGTTTTTGTAACTGTGAAAAACACTGTGACCAAAAACAACTAGGGGAGGAAAGGGTCGTTTTGTTTACAACTCTCAGGTCACTGAGGAAGCCAGGACAGGAACCTGGAAGCAGGAACTGAAACAGATCATGGAGGAAGGCTGCTCATTTCTCCACCTGCACCCAGGACCCCCTGCCCAGGCATGGCACCACCTACAACTGACGATGCCCTCTGACATTAATAACTAATTAGGAAAATGTCCTACAGACTTGTCTAAAGGCCAGTCTTTTGCTTTGTTTTTTTTGTTTGTTGGTTTCGAGACAGGATTTCTCTGTGTAGCCTTGGCTGTCCTGGAACTCACATGTGGAGATCTGCCTGCCTCTGTCTCCTTGGGATTAAAGGTGTATGCCACCACCAGCCAACAAAAATGTCTAGCCCAGGCTGGCCTTTCCCTTGAACTTGTGATCCTCCTGTCTCTACCTCCTACCCCACAACCACCACTGGCAAGACCAGTCTCATGGAGGCATTTTCCCAACTGTGGTTTTCTCTACTCAGATAACTCTAGTTTGTGTGAGGTTAATAAAACAAAACTGACCAGGACAGGTCTAATGGGGTCTGTATGGTCCTGAACTTGCTATGTAGCCGAGGATGCCCTTGAACTGTTGATCTTCCTGCCTCTGCCTCCCAAGTGCTGGGATTACAGGAATGCACCACTATGTCTGGCTTTACCTTTTAATTCTGAAATAATTACAGACTCAGAGATGCTGCAGAAATACCCGCCACCACACCTTCCTCTCCTGCAGTTCTGCTACCCGACTGCAGTGCTGGTGGCTTTATCCCAGGGCCACACCAGCTGTTTGCCACCATCAAATCACTTCCCCCAGTTGAATATCTTATTTCCTCTTCGGATTTTGTTATTTCAAAATTATGTGCATGTGTGTGTCTGAGGATAGGTGTGTGCACATGAATGCAGTACTTTCAGAGGCCAGAAGATGGCATCATATTTCCCCTGGCACTGGAGTTGGAGAGAGCTGTGAGCGGCCCAGGATGGGTGCTGGGAAAGGAACTCTGGTGATCTAGAAGAGTATTATGTGCTCTGAACTGCTGAGCCACCTCTCCAGTTCTGGTGCATCTTGAAAACTAGCTCTAGTATGTTATCAAAACCAGGAAATTGATGTTAGCACGTACAATTAGCTAGACCATTGACCGGAGTGATTGATTTCTACATTAAGCATGTGGAGACTGCTACTGAGTGAGCATGCCCCTGCCTGGGAAGGACAGTGGCCTGTGACAAACTTCTCTGTAGTTCAGAGTGCTCAGCATTCTTGCTTCCGACAAAGAAACTGAGTAGAACTAGGTTTGCAGAACAAATGCCACTAGCTTTCGGTTGCCCTCAATGGTTCTTTTTGTTTTATTATTATTTTTTGCTTGTTTGTTTTCTAAGACAGGGTCCCTCTGTGTAGTCCTCACTGTCCTGGAACTCAGTGTGTAGACCAAGCTGGCTCCGAACTCACAGAGAGATCCTCCTGCTTCTGCCTTCCCAGTGATGGGATGAAAGTCGCACGCCACATATTTTATTAAAAAGAAGTGTGTGGTAAACTCTGTTGCAAAGTGAAGTGCCGCTAAAAGAAGTGTCTTTAGGAGCTTGCCTGTAACCCCAGCACTGAGGAGGCTGAGGCAGGAGGAGAGTTCAAGGTTAGCATGAACTGCAGAGTGAGTTCAAGGCCAGCCTGAGTTGTGTATTGATATCCCATCTATAATAACAATAATAATACCAATAGCCATAATAATAATAATGGAATCTGTGGCTTCTGAGCAGCTGGAAATGGAACAGACCTGGGGCTGTAGGTGTAAGAGCAGCTTTGTCAAGACTGTGAATGGATCAAGGTGTGGTGGCACAAGTCTGCCCCATCACTTGCAAGATGGAAGCAAGAGGATCAAGAGTTCAAGACCAGCCTGGGCTACACATGACATGCTTTCAAAAAAGTCCAAAACCAAATACACAAACAAACAAACAAACAAACAAAAAACCATGTGCATGGTATCTGACTCCACCCTACTTGTGAGCCAGTTAAGTTAGCTTAATGATTTCATGGCTAACCACACAAAATATAACACTCTTGAGCCATAGACATTAGACTTTATTACAGCCCAGTAACGGGCGTGAGCAGTGGCACACCTCCATCTGTTCTCATTCCTGCTAAGTTCCCTCGAGGCCACATGCTGGGTGGAGAGTGTCACCTGTGCGTGCAGTGGGTGCAATACAGGAAGGGAGCCCAGACGTTAGGAGTCCGCATCTCTTATTACAGGTAGGAGCCCAATCTGTTTCTTCACCACAGAGAGATGCACCCAGGCTGTTACCTTTGAGAAGATAATCCAAAGCAAACAAGCCCGGCTGCCTGTTTGGGAGGCCTCTACCTGTGGCAATATCAGAGTGCTGGGGCAGTGGTCTCCCAAGTGTTTCTGGAGCCTTCTTGGAGGGGCGGGCAGAGTGCTCTGGGTACTGGACCAATCGTGATTGCGTCTGCAGCCTCTTGGTGCAGCCTGCTGTTTATACGGAACCCTCTGCCTTGTTTTAAAAGACTATTGTGGAAAATCCATCTCCTGTTGCCCATCCTGGGATTGGAGTCCATTTCCTGTGTATCCTGAGTTGCTGGCCCAAGGAGCCTCCTTGAGAGGAAATGGTCATTGCAGAGCAGAGTTTATATAGCTGCTGATGTAAAAAGCAAACGACTGTGGCGGGGGGGGGGGGGGTAGGGACCTCAGAAGCCAAACAGTGGAGCAGAAAAGCTGTGCTTCTTCTGCCAAGGCTGTGCTACTCACTTTCCATGTAAGAGCTCTCTGTGCTCCTATGCTGGCCTCAGTTTACCTCTCTGGGCTTCCACAAAGCCAGCGATGCTAATAACTGAGTGGCCCTACCCATAGCCCTTTGCATACCCAGGCAGATGAGGTATGGAGCTATGAAATGACTTGGACCACAGAGTGACCCCATGTTTACATTCAAGGCAGGGGCTGCCAGCCTGGAGACAGACTGCTGACCTCGTCCCCTCACAGGACAGTAGTTTTAGACAGCAGGCTGCTTGCTATGTTTGTGCTGGTGACCATTGACATACCAGTTCCTTAATGAAGAGGCAGTGTGGAGCCACGGTGCAGGAGAGTGCCTGATGAACCAGAGACACAAGGCTTTCCTCTCCCTGACCGTAGGGCCCTGTGCAGAAGATCCGGTGTTTGTTCAGCACCAGAGGAAGCAGGGGGGAGGGATGGTTTTTTTAGCTTGCTCAGGGAGAGCTGGCCCTCTTGCTCAGCCATAGGTGTTTCTCTCCATTGCCACCAGGCACCAGGCTAAGAAGCCTTTCCCCAAAGGATCTGGGAACTGGGACAAGTGATGACTGAGCTCTGGCAGGGACCACAGTCTCTGAGGGTGAGGGCTTGGGAAGTTTCTGGACCCCAGTGGTAACCTCAAATGGCAAAAAGACAAACCTCTCTGATGTTGCTATGACAGACATTTTCTTCTGGGAATACTGGGGTATAAAAAACATCAACAAAATTACAGGCCTGCACCGCTCACCTCCATCCTTCTGGGAATGCTGGGTCTCCTCTTGTAATCATAGCTCCCACTCTGTAATCTGGGGCCAGCGGCTCCCAAGGCCTGCTGTGAGCATACTGCTGTGAACGCTGCATGGAAGATCTGTGCTCACTCATTCCTTTCCTGCCACAGGTATTTATCAAGCCCCACTGTGTGCCAGGGCCAGCCGTAGGCACCGATAATACAGCTGAGAACAAGAGGCCAGGCTGCTGTTGACAGGAAGCTTATCTTTCAGTGGGGGAGGGGGTGGCAAACAAACGAACAATTTCCAATAGTGACAGGAACCAGAAAGGAAAAGGAGTGTGAGTGAGGAGGAGGCCCAAGATGTCTGAGGTTTGTTGGCCAAGGAGGGCCTCTGCAGAGGTGACATCTGAACTAAGCCAGGCACGGGAAGATCAGGGTCCAGGGACCATAGGCTAAGAGGGCAGCAAGAACGGTGACCTGAAGAGGGGCTAAGAATTACATGTGAGGGCTGGAGAGATGGCTCAGTGGTTGAGAGCTTTGCCTGCTCTTCCAAAGGTCCTGAGTTCAATTCCCAGCAACCACATGTGCTCACAACCATCTGTAATGAGATTTGGTGCCCTCTTCTGGCCTGCAGGGATAAATGGCAGGCAGAACACTGAATACATAATAAATGAATCTTTTAAAAAAAAAAATTACGTGTGAATAGTAGCATGAACCAGTGGAGAAGGGGTCAGGCCAGCTGACCTCAAAGAGAGCTGGCCAGACAGGATATGAGACCAAGAAGGTTGCCCCTGCAGAGTGTGTGAGCTGTCAATGTCACTAAGCCCTCATGGCTTCCAGCCCCAGAACCCCCAGGTGTCTCTGCAGGTGGTAGCCTCACAGGGCCCCGTTCTGCTCCTGTAAGTGAATGTGGGTGAGGCCCCAAGCCCTTTCTCTACCATAGCTCCACATTTTAGAACCAGAAAAAACTAACCACTTTGTCAGAATTTTCTTTCTTTTGTCCCTAGCTTAGAGATCTCTTCAGTAAGGAGTTGACCTCCTGAGCACCCACCCCAAGTCCATAGTCCTGGAGTGTCTCTGATGACCCTTCTCCAGTAACCTTTGGTTAAAGCAGACACCCACACTTGTGCAGCCTCAGGCAGCCTGGGTCATTTGACATTCAGGAAATGTGCTCTGGGTTCCAGTCCAGTCCCCACCCATGTCCGTAACATAATATTGAAGTTAAACCAGAGCTATCAGCGGTCCCTTTGCTTGTTGACAACATCACCGAAAGTGAGGGCTGTGGCTTCAGGCCTCTGTAACACTCATGACCTTCCCCACCCCATGCCCTTCACCTTGGAAATAAAGACTTTCCTTCCGGAAGCCCGGCGTCCTTTTACAAGGTCAAATCTTTTCACTCTGTGCTTAGAGATGGCAGTGTCCCTGGATGTGGCTGTGTCAGCAAACTCACATTCAAGTGGCAGATGGGTCCCTTACTCAGCCCAGGTTTGGCAGTGGTAGAAAGGCAAGAGGGAAACTAAGGCAGGAGGAGGCTAGGCTTCATGGGGCCCATGAGAGCAGACGTGGGCTAATATGAGCCTGCAATATTGGGTCACACGGAGCGCAGGCTAGGAAAGATGGCTGGTGACCTTCACTGGGTTGGGCAGAGCAAGTTCTCAGAGGTCACACCAAGGGCCGAGGATTTATCCCCATGTGGTGAGATGTTCTGGGCTGACAGGACAGATTTCTGTCTTGAAAGGATCCTTCAGGCTGGCATTTGCCTGTCACACAAGAGGTAGGAAGACTGGAGGTGACCAAGGCAAAGATGGAAGACTCAGTCGAAATGAGGGAAGAAGACAGTGCTCGGGTGTCTATTAGGGGAGGATCAGTGAAGGGGCTGCAAGTGGGGATCAGAGGGGTCAAGAGTGATGATGCCATTGATCTGTCTGTCAGAGTCAGCCCCTGACCAGCATCTTACAGGGGTCCCATTCTCAGGCCTACCCTGTGTTCACCATAAAGAGGAAAGAAGATGGCTTCCTCCCCTCTCCCTCAGGTGGTCCCTGCCTTTGGAACATCCGGGAGATGCTTTGTGGAGATGCTGCTCAGCTGGCAGAGCGCTTCCCTAGCAGGCCCAGAGCCCTGGGTTTGATTGGCTACCCTGCTTACACTGGGCATGGTGGTCCAGCACTCGGGAGGGAGAGACAAGAGGATTGAATCTTAAGCACATCTTCAGCTCTGTGGCAAGTCTGAAGCTAGCCTGAGTCCCCTCGGCTAGACCCAGTCCGAAAGACGTAGCCCCTGCCTTTGCTCCCTTCTGACAGGGTCTGAGCTGGCTCTTCAAGGCCCATCCTACCTTATAAACTGATGCATCATTCAGTCCCTGCTGCCTGACATCAAGCACCTATAGTCATCAGACCTGGAAACTCTCCCCAGGGAGTTTATAGTTCTCCATCTCCACAGATCCCAGCACTGACATCCACCAAAAAGCCCTAGGTTGTCAGGCTGCATGACCTGAAGGTGGAGCCTGTTCACCTAACTGTGCCTCCAGAAGACGGGAGGCGTCCGGAGAGGGTTGGGCCAGGCTGTTACACCTAGGAAAAACAAGTCATAGAGTTTTTTCACTGGACCAAGCATAAAGAAACAGGTTTCACCTTACTGAGAAAGAACTTTGTAGATGGAAGTTTCTGTCCTGCCCAGTCCCGCAGCCCATTCACTCCCAAGTAAACTGTTGGCATATTGCTCGGGCTTATTACTAACTAGCTCTTACAACTTAAATTAATCCGTGATTCTTATTTATGTTTAGCCATGTGACTTGGTACCTTTCCTCAGTGAGACATTCTTATCTTGCTTCCTCTGCGTCTGGTTGGTGACTGACTCTCTACTTTTCCTCTTCCCAGGATTCTCTTAGTCTGGTTGCCCCACCTATACTGTTGCCTGGCTACTGACCAGTCAGCGTTTTATTTAACTAATATGAGTGACAAATCTTCACAGTGTACAAGAACATTAGCCCACAGCATTTCCCCTTTTTTTCTTTTCAGAACAAGAACTCTGAGTCTAATCTCCTTTGTTTAGGTTTTTCCTAACCATTATCCATAACAGAACCTGGAAGGGCCTCAAAGAAACAAGCAGGCTTTGCGCTCAGATCTGCTCTGACACCTGGGCTCCTACTCCACACTGCTGGTCTGATGAAAAAGATCACTTTGTTGGGGAGGATGAGCAGAAATAGGCAAGCATTGTATGGTCTTTCAGCATGGGGGAGGGGGCCTGAAAGTCAACACACTTGGGGTTCAAATCTCAGCTCAGCCTCCTTCTATCTTTGTGACCCTGGGTCAGCCCCCTTGGCATCCCTGCACCTTCAGTGTGGCTCATTGTTGGCAGGAAGTCATCAATGAGGCACAGTGAACACCCACAATGCCATGGTGAGTGTGGTGAGCCTGCTCTCTGACTGTGTGAATGCAGCCTTCTAGAATCTTCTCCAGGAGTGAGGGTTCTTAGGTGTTTGAGGATTTGCTGCTCAGAATGTGGTCAGCAACTGGGGCATCATATAGGAGGTCATTAGAAATGTGGTCTCGGCCCCGACCTGGTGAATCAGGACTAGATCTTACCAGGAGCTCAGGAAGGAATGAGAGACGCTGGTTCAAGGCCCGCAGAGCCCCTTGATGGGCCACTTGCTTTATCTTTAACACACTCTGGTGTCTACATCAGTCCATTCATGTAGTATAAACTACTGAGCCAGCAGAGATAAATTCATCACTGAGTCAAAACAAAGGTGGATAGGGCAGGAGTCAGGGCCTCAGGTGGGAGGACCATGTCCTCACACATCCCAGAGAGGTCTACCTGCTTATGGGATCTACATCCAGTGGGGCGGAGTCATGAATAACAGCATGGCCACCTGTTCCTCATCACTAGCCTAAGCAGGAGGATGCCGCCACACTCTTCCATCAGCGGTGAGTCAGAACTCTCTCCATCCTATCCAAGGCAGGGGGAAATGTAGAGCCAGAATATTGCTGAAGTTTTAGAAGAAATTTTGTTTTAGAAGTTTCCCCTACTATCCAGATGTTGTAGCACACACCTGTGGTCCTAGCACACAAGAGGTCGAGGCAGGAAGATCACAGATCAGGCTCAGTGCCATTTCCCATCTTCATAAGACCTTGGCTCCCCCGCCCCCTGCAGAGAGGAGAGACCTCCTTAGGGGACATGCGGAAGTCAGAGAACAGCTTGAAGGGGTCATATCTTCCCACCGTGTGGATCCCAAGGACAGAACTTGGATTATCTGGCTTTCAGGCAGGTGTGTTCACCTGCTGAGCCATCTTGCCATCAGCAGCGTTGGCAGGAGAGTGACTCAGACATAAGCACTCGCTCAGGCCCTGCCAGAAGGGAGAGGAGGCTGATGTGGGGGTCTTGGGCAGTAACATTAAGACAGAAAAATAGGCTGAGATTTTAAAGGAATCTCTTTTGCTTTATTATGGACATAATAGTGTGTACTTGTAACCACAAGACTCTGTCTCAAACAAACAAATAAACAAATAGGTAGTAATACTACTTGCAAACAGAGCAACAAAATAAGGAAGCCCCGGAAGACATCTGGGACAAGGGAGTAGCCGTGAGTGTGGTGGCCTGGTCCACACAACTGGCTTTGTGCTTCTGGTCTGAAAGCTGAATTTGCAAGGTTAATAGTTGGATGAGAATGGCTTCAGTGGGGACCTAGTGGGTAGTGGGATGTTCTTGCCTACTGGACGGGTACATTCTGCAAGATGGAGGGTAGCTGCTGTTTAAAACATGTGACTGTTGTTTTGGTTTTGTTTTAATTGAATTGACTGTATGGAAAGAGTTGTAGATCCTGAGAAGCTATCGATGGGGCCTGTAGATTAAAAAACAATTAAGCAATTGTAAATAAGAGAAAATTAATGTCAAAGGATTATAGTTAGTATTCAGTAAGTGTGTATTTTCCCCAGATGATGTACAGAGGGTTTCAGCCCATCATATCATCCAATTTAATGACCACAAATCTATAGATAAAGACTCACAGGCTAGGAAGGGCGTGTGGCTTCCCATGACTACGCCCTAGTGAGAGGGGGAACTGGCTTCAAACCTAGGCTGCTTTACCTGCAGTAAAGGTTTTGTCTAGATTGCGTGTTTTTGTTGAGGGTCACTCAACCTAACCTACTTTTATTCGCCACCTAGTGGCAGACTCTCAATTGCAGGTATAGTGCCCCACAGGAAATACTTAACTTCCCGTAGGTTGATTTTGGAAACCTGTGCCTGTAAAGTAAGTATGTAATAATAACACAAATACTGCTCCTAAACCACGATTTAGTGTGGGATGACCCTTGTTTTTCTGCCTGATGGCAAATCCCCCAAATTTCCATTTGGGGCACCAAACAGAATCTTGGGAAATATTCAATTCTTGGTTTTACTTGTTCGTTCCTAGACCTCAAAGAGAAAGGCTGTGGGCCCGTTGTTTCTGTATTATTCTCAGCATGGTCTCCTGTGCTTTGTGATTCCCATTCATCCAGACGACATAAGGCAGGCCCAACCTGGGTTCCCGTTTCTGTGAAATACAAGGATTAGACTTGTAGTTGACTTTCCTCTAAAAGCCATGGAGACAAAAGGAGAAGGTGCTAGTGATGGAATCGCATGCAAAAGGAAGAACATTTCAGGGAAATAGGGGTCTTCTAGCCTCGCCTCAAATCTGACCATCCTGGCAGAATGTGGCTGCCTCTGCATAAGGCCAGCTTTGTGCCTCCCTCATCCCCTGTCCCCAGTTACTCCCATTTCCTTTGAAAGGTGCAGAAAGCCCCCTTGTCTTGAGTGTTTTCCTGCAAAAGGCTCCTACTGAAAGACAGCTCACACAGCCAAGGCTCTGACCTTAACCTTTGCCCCTGATTTACTTCTGACAAAGAGTTCTTCTCTTCCATTCCTCTTTGTCTTTTGGGAGAAGGCAGCTAGGGCTAGCAAGAATTGACTGAAAATAGAAAGAGAAATGTAGTGTATAAGTAATGGCGCCCCCCAAATATCTGGAGCCATGATGCCAGCCAAACAGCAGGCAACCACAAACTATGCAGGCGTGGTTGTGAGCATGGGTTATCGGTCAGTTCAGTGTCTGCTGGGTGCTTCCAGTATGCAAGTGGGGCCTGGTAATGCTTTCTCTCACTGATCTAGGACATCCCCCTCGTCTTCTGCCCTGGCACCCGTCAGCCATGTGAACAGGCACATACAGTTAAGCCCCAAATCTGCCTTGACCCAGATTTGCCAATCGTCCGGTCAAGCTAGCTGTGTGACTTAAGGACACCCAGGAGCTAGCTCTGAGCGTCAGTCTCTTCAACTTTGGTCTTGAGGTTTTTAGAAACTTGGGTTTGTAGAAAGCAGGATCTGTGCCTTATTTCATGCTGTGAATGAAGTAGGTGGGAACCTAGGGTCAATGGCCTGGGTCAGATGGGTCCCTTGGTTCTCTGAAGTAGTGCCGTTGGATTGCCGGGTGAGGATTAGGATAGGATTTCGACATAGGAAATATGGCCACGTTGGAGTGCCTGAGCAGTGTAGCCTCCAAGTACAGTGAGAGCCAGGTCTCTCACTGGCTTTGTGAGGCTGGGCAAGCCATCAACTTCTCTGAGCTCAGCTTTGACCTAAGAATGCGAGGGATTATGTAGGATGGCTTCTGGGGTCTCTTGGGGGGTTTTAATTGTTTATGTTTTTTTGAGACAGGGTTTCCTCTATGTGGCTCTGGCTGTCCTGGAACTCACTCTGTAGACCAGGCTGGCCTCACACTCACAGAGATCTGCCTGCCTCTGCCTCCCAAGTGCTGGGATTAAAGGCGTGTTCCACCACCGCCTGGCTTGGTCTCTTAGTTTTTACTCCCATGGTGCATGGGGCCCCGGTTGACAATGGCAGAACAACAGATTGAGCTCTTGTAGCCTCAGCCAGCTAATGACAGGGCCGGGCCTTTCCCCTCAGGCTTCAGGTGAGAAAAAGAACCCAGAATGTACTTTTGTCTTCTTAGGTAAAAACTGATTCTGCAGGCATGATGGTCATGATTGTAATCTCAGAGCTCAGAAGGCAGAGGCAGGAGGATAGAGGCCAACTTGGAGCAAGACCTACCTCAAAAAAAAATATATTTTTAATGTGTTGAGACAATGGCTCAGCACAGTGCCTTTTTAGCATGTGTGTGTGGTCCCAAGTTCTGTTTGCAGTGTAGTAAACAAATGATCCTTAGTCTTCAAGCCCAGGAATTCGGGTGTCTCTGAAGTGTACTTTGGTGACATCACTTTGCTCTGTGTGGCTCCTGTGATCAAGCTGCTACCCATTCAGCTTCTTCTTACCCCATCCATGACCCACAACCTGGGGGTTACCCTAGCGCCCCCTTCCTCAACATAAATGTACCCTACTCTGCAGCCACCTTGGACTTCTCTCAGCTTCTCAGATGGGTCTGGTCCCTCTCATCACTGGGGTGCTGATGGGTTCCTGTCTCTGGCTGGGACATTCTTCCTACTTCTGCTCCTAGCTCCTTCCCATGTGATCCCACCGAGGCTAGTCTCTCTCTCTCTCTCTCTCTCTCTCTCTCTCTCTCTCTCTCTCTCTCTCTCACACACACACACACACACACACACACACACACACACACACACACACACACATACATACACACGCACCATCTTCTGTGAAGGTAGGGGCTGTGTCGGACACTGTCACATCGCAGCCTCCAGTGCAATGGCCATCCAAGCAGATGCACAGTCCCGGGTTCAGAAAGAGATATGATAAAGGAACTAAAACCACAGGCCCCCTCAGTTCAGAGATGAGCAGGCAGACTGCAAGTCCCAACTCCACCGTTGCTAGGATGTGACCTGCGTCGGGCCACTCAACTTTTAGAACTTCAGTTTACCCACCTGTAAAATGGAAATAACTACAGTCCCTCCACCTAAGTTGTAGTTTTCTGTAAAGCTCAAATAACAATCAGTGGAAAACTTGGTCCACAGCACTTAGCCCCGTCCACGCCCCTGGCCTGTCTTCTCCGCACCTTCACATCCTTGCAGAATGGGATGGAATCCATGGGTTTGGAGGTTGTGAACAGTTGGCTCTCAGGGCTCAGTTCTGTCCTCTAAGTCAGACCTCAGAGAAGCAGCCTTTCAGGAAGATGCCCCATCTCAGAAGAGCCAAGCAAACTCCCCTCTGACTGGCCAGGCCTCGCTGTGGTCCTGAGGTTTCCTTGCATAAGGGAACTCAGACAGAACCTCCAAAGTGCTCAGCGGTTCAGTAGTGAACAAAGGCCTTTCAGGTCACTGCTGAGCAAGGATTGCCATCCGCTGCCCCAGAAGGTTGTATCTTTCTGTTGTGGCCCTCAGTGTCCTTGCAGCCTGGTTCCTGGCCCAGCTACCCCACACACTGTGGGCCATGCCTCAAGGAGAGGCAGCCAGGAAGCCGTGGCCAGCATCCCTCCACCCCCCTCCTGCAGACAGCTCCCCACAGGGGCGGAGTTGAGGCAACCAAGCTGAATGGGGCCCTTTATCCCCAGCTCCCACTGGGAGGCAGAGCCACTGCCCACCACACCCACCACACCCAAGCCCAGGAAGAGTTGAACAGGGACACTTGGCTTCAGTACCAGCCTGTCAATTAACCAGGCTCTCTGGCCCCACTCTGTCTGGGTCTTGGAGGATGAGTCTAGCCCTTGCCTCAGAGGTGGCAGCCCCAGTATGTGAGGAGAGTGTATGTGTACATACACAAGTGTGTATAAATGAGAGAGATGCCCAGACCAAGACTGTGTGGACACACACCCACTAGTACATTGATTGCAGCATTTAGTACAAGCCAACTATTTGCCTACTGTATGCAAGGCCTTGTGTTGAGCCCTAAGCACACATCTGTGAGCATTGTGCTTGTATCCTTCTGCAGGAATCCTAGGAGGGAGGCCAGTTGGAGAAGTGGGGCAGTCTGGGAGTGAGCCAACATCCTCAAGTTGTCCTCTGGTTCACACACACGTATATGCACACACATGTACAAACACACACAGTGAATAAATGTGAATTGACTCCTGCAAGTTGTGTCCCCCCTCCCACACGTGCATGCACAATGAATAAATGTAGAAAATTTAAAATAGAATAGTGTAACATGAAGGGCCTGCTTTGTTGGGGTTTCTGTCCTGCCCAGTTCCCACAGCCAGCAAGTCCCAAAGAAAATCACACAGAGGTCTCCAGAAGATTATAAACTGATTGGCCCATTAGCTCAGGCTTCTTATTAGCTCTTGTAGCTTATACTAACCCATTATTATCTATGTTAGCCACATGGCTCAGTACCTTTTTCAGCAGGGCAGGTCATATCCTGCTTCCTTGGTGGTCTGGGCAGGACTGGGAAAGAACTTCCTTCTTCCCAGAATACTCCTGTTCTCATTGCCCCACCTCTTCTTCCTGTCTGGTTTTCCCTCCTATGCTTCCTGCCTGGCTAATGGCCAATCAGCGTTTATTTAAATCATGATTGACAGAATACAAACAATTCTCCCGCATCAGAATAGTATTATTCTGAAGCTGGGCATGGTGGCATAGACTTGTAATCTAGCACCTGTGAGGCTAAGACAAGAGGATTACCATCAAGATCAGGCTAGCCTAGGCTACATACTGAGTTCTATTCTGGGCTACCGAGTGAGACCTTGTCTCAGCAGCAGCAACCACCTCAACATAGGATTGTTCCAGCCGGGCAGTGGTGGCGCATGCCTTTAATCCCAGCACTCGGGAGGCAGAGGCAGGTGGATCTCTGTGAGTTCGAGGCCAGCCTGGTCTACAAGAGCTAGTTCCAGGACAGGTTCCAAAGCTACAGAGAAACCCTGTCTCTAAAAACCAAAAAAAAAAAAAAAAAAAAGATTGTTCCAGATGCTAGGAAGTGGAAACACGTGGATAGGGCAGTGCAGACCCAGCTGCTACTGGGGAGGCTGAGATGGGAAGATCACATGAGCCCAGGGGTTTGAGGATGGACCAGCTCAAAAACATAGAGGAGAAAAGGGAGCAAGTGATGAAGGGAAGGAAGGAGACAGACTCAAAGGTTGGCTCTGTGGGACTCATATAGCCCACCGAAAAGTGACTTAGCCTCGCCTAGTTTGACAGCACTATGTCCCTACGCTGCTTCTGATCCATTTTCCAGGCAGTGGTCCGTCCCCCTGGGTAGATGAGAAGGCCGACATACAGAAAGCACACTGTGTGCAGAGCGTAGTGCTGTCATAGCTGATCTCCGGCTTGGTGCTCCTAAGTTGTTGTTTTTTTTTGTGGGGTGGGGTGTCAAGACAGGGTTTCTCTGTGTAGCCTTGGCTGTCCTGAAACTCGCTCTATAGACCAAGCTGGCCTTGAACTCCAAGATCTGCCAGCCTCTGCCTGTGAGTGCTGGGATTAAAGGTGTGCGCCCCACCACCCAACGGTGATCCTAAATTTTAAAACTTTTTTTCCCTGGCTCTGGGTGCTAAAATCATCACACACACACACACACACACACACACACACACACACACACACACACACACACACACACACACACACACACACACACAACCATGATGCCACAGCCTTTCCTCTAGCTGTGTGAGCTGTGGCAACAGCAAAATTAAGAGTTCATTTTGTTTTGAAACTCTGTCACCCAGACTGGTCTGGAACTCAGATGTCCAACGCTGGGGTCACAGGCGTGCACTATCACAGCACCCAGTGTTATGGTTTCAGTCCATGGTGAAGCAGTGGGCTTTTGCATGTCTGTACCTCTGAGTGTAGAAGCCAGGGAGCTGGACAAAGTACTCATCTAGCGTGCGCAAAGCCCCAGTTTTGAACCTAGGCAGTCCAGCAACTGGCTGTAGTGACACAAACTTGTAAACCCAACATTTGAGAGCTTCTCTCCTGTAACTCCCTAGAGTGGGATCACTCTGCCCCCTCCCCCAAGATATGTGTTCAAGTCCTGGGCCCTGGACCCTGTGGATACAGCCCTCATTTGGAAAGGGTCTTGGCTGTATAAGTGAAGGGTCTCAAGAGGAGACCAGGGTAGGTGACATGGCTCAGTGGATAAAGGTGCTTGCCCCTAGGCCTGACTCCAGCTTCTGAAGGTTGTCCTTTGATCTCACCTGACCTCTGCCTGTGTGCATGTACAATGTCAGACTCATGTGCATGTGTGTGTGTGTGAGTGTGCAGCACATACCTCCCACATACATATGCATACACATAATTTTTAAGTGTTTTAAATCTTAAATAAATACTTGCTTCACGGTTGTTGCAAGGATTGGTCAAGTAAGCCCAGCAACCCTGCAGCTGCTGTTACTGCTCATCATCCCTCCCCTTTGCCTCCTTTGGATCCCCAGCCCCACTAAGGAGCCATCTCAAGAGCTTAGGTTCCAGTGGAGAGTGCAGAGGTCCCAGCACGGAGGTCACATAGCAGGGGCCACAGGCCGGGCCCATCACACACACTCAGTTCCCAGACAGTGCTCTGTGCCCAGTGCCTCCAGCTTCTTACTGACTTCCAGGAGCGAGTTAAGTCTTTTTGGGTTGGGTCTGTTTCAGGTCGGAGTGTAATCTGCCCTGTGACGCTTATCACATTTCTGGGGCGCCTTCCCATAGCTTTGAAGAGTGGCAGCAGCCAAGCCTGCCATAAAGGGGCGGCAGGACATTTACAAGCAGCCTTTAATGCCCTGCGGTCTCGGCTTCCTTAATGGGGATTTCCCTCCCCCTCCTTTTCCTCTTTGCCTTTAATATGGTCCCGGGTTTGGCTTTCCCAGTGTGGTTTGGATTCCTCACAGAAAAGTCAAAACCATTGAATCTCTTCCAGGCCTCCCCTCCCTCATCCCTGTGGGCTGACTGCACCAAAGCCCCAAGTCTAAAAAAGAGGCATTGCTCAAGAGAGCCACCCTGCAGGGGTTCAGAGGAGCTAACTGCAAACTGCTCTGCCTCAGAGCAGCTGGCCTCTGGCTCATGAGGGGACATGAGCCATCACCCATGGTGGGGTGGCCTTGCTTCTGGAGCCGGAAGTGCTTCCTTCAGGTGGAGTTTTCCTTCTCCAAGCCTCTATATTTCCTGGAGGCCTGAAATGCATCTTCATCACTAGTTCTGTCTACAGCCCTGCAGGACAAGGCTTCGTCAGGGGTGCAGTTGGGATGAGGGCTGGGAAGAGAAGCCATATGACCCCCATATCTCCTTCCTTCCCCTTCTCTGTCCTCTCACAGGATGGGAAGGGGTAGGGGTGCCACTTGTGGAGGGTGACGCCTCTCTAGGCTGCCCCGAGCTTCTTCTATTTCTCAAGGTCCTTCAGGGTCCTGCTGGGCACCTCTGGACTGCTGGTATCATAGAGTCTGGCTGGTCTGACAAGCAGCTAGCTCCAGTGGGGTGCCCAGAACTCCAGCCCTGGGACACCCATCTTCTTATCAGTCCCGAGAGCAGTCTCCCTGTACCAAGCATCAGCTTAATGACAAAGGTTACTTTACACAGCATCTGCCAGCCACACACATACACATCTGTGACAGGCACCCAAAAAGGATAAGAAGCCAAAAGGCAGGGACATGGAGGACATTTTTCCCTATGAGGAAGTGTCACTCTTTCTTAATAAATCACCTTTTGGCTTCTTGGCAAGGGAACCCCGCGGTGGAGTTCTTATCTGCAAGTGGCCAGACATTTGCCCCAAGAGCATGGGGGAAGGGAAGCGTGGGGCAGGTGCTCAGGTAGGGATGGGGAGTGAGTGTACCCAGGAGCTTCTTACTGGAGCACCTACTGGATGACAGCCCATGCTAGGTGGGTCCTGGGAGCAGATGGGGTAACGAGATGTGCCCCACCACATGTGGAGCAAGACTCCCAGCATGGAACAGTGAGCTGTGTGAATGAGAAGCTGGCCACACAGGCTCAGTGTTTTGACGGTCCTGTCCCACCTATGCAGAGTGACCTGTACTGTGGTGACAGGGAGGTCAGAGGCCTCTGCAGCCTCTTCTTGTAGGTCCCAAGGTCTACTACATTCCCTTTTCCCTGCCAAAGGCTGCTTTAGGAAACAACTGGACTCTACCTGAAGGAGGCCTTTTAGCCAGAAGCTGCACAGTGGATGCCCTGGGGTGCAGCTTCGGTGATAGGAGGGAGGGAGGTCAGCTACCCAAGCCTCTCTGGAAGCACTGTGAATCACTGTCTGCAGTGGCCCAGCAGGACCGGGCTCCAGCTGCCCATGGAGAGCCACTGTCCCAACACTCACCCTCCCAGCATTGCCTTATTCTTCTCTCTCTCAGTGATGTCCATTGTGTTGTCTTTTCTCATAAATGTCATGCACTAAAGTTCTCCCGGGGCTGCTGCAGGGCCAACAGCCCAAACTAAGGCGATGGCCTCCATTAGCCCTTCACTCCACGTCCAAGGATAACCCCGGACTGAGAAACAGCCATATCCAGCTACTGAAGTAGCAAAGGAATCCGCCCCTCCCCAGTGGTCTCGTGGCTGTTTGTCACCCCAGAAGCATTTATTGAGCTCATACTGTGCCAGGGTGTTTTCCTTCTTCCATTTCCTTCTCAAGCGATAATAAAGTTGGCCACTGGGGGCGCCAGGCTTTTATCTAGCCAAATTAGCCACTGTGGGAAAGAGAAGGCTCAAGGCTGAACCTCATTGGCTTCAGCCAATCACCTTGTCTCTGGTTGATTAGCCTGTGTCACGTGCTAACTAACCTCTTGCCAGGAAGGGTGTGGTTAGCCTTTTTGGCATTAAGGCCTAACATGGAGGAGGCCTTCTCCAAAGGACAGTGGGGCAAATGGGGGCAGCAGAAATGTATCACAGCTCTAGGTGTGTCCTTGTCATCTACTGGCTCCGTGGGTCCCTTGGTGTATCTTGTCACCTATGCTATCACAGGCAGAAGAATGAGCCAGGTGCCCTAGGAATGGGTCATGCTTTGTGGATATTCTAGAACGAGAAAGCTAATTCCTAGCTCTTGTCATATTCAAGCAAGGCCTTCTGAAAAGGGATGGACACTGACCCCACACCCTGACCTTCACTGGGACCAGAAGTGTCCATGTGTAAGGCCTTGAGCATCAGACTAGTGAGCTCAGATTCTAAGTTTGACAGTCTGGGCCAGAGCGTAGCTCAGTAATGGAGGATTTGCCTAGTGTATGTGAGGTCCTGGGTTCAGTCCCCAGCATGGGGGACTGTGGGGGTAGAACCAGCTGCATTTACTAGGCCGGAAAAGAGCCACGTGTTGATGTCCTCATGATAGAATGGGACCGTATGTTGGTATTTGTTATGACTGAACACACCGAATTGTTCATCGTGACTGAGCGAGACCTGAGGGACAGGGACTTCCTGTCAATCTTGCCCATACCTGTTGTGGGATGTCCCAGCCTGAATGACTAAAGGGTTTGTGTTCAGAGAGGCCAGGGGACTGCCCGACTGGAATAGCCATAGTTTCTAGCTGCTTGTCTCACCCTGGAAATAGCCACCCACCTAAGCTAAGAATAGGAACCCTTGCTGGGCTAGCAGAAAGGAATGCTGATCTTTTGGCGGGGCCGGAAGACAAAACATAGCACATGGGTTGGGCCTCTTCTCAAATTTATGTGTGAGGTCACTAGAAAGCCACACCCTAACATTGAGCATTGATCCCGCCACAGACCCAGACAAGGTGAGGTGACCAGGTTGTTCATAGATGCCCAAGATGGCAGCCTCCAGGGAGAGGCCATGGGCCCTCAGCCTTGGGCGCCTCCTGCCCCCCAGCAGAGGTGAGAGCTTCTCTCTTGCTTTGTTGACTGAGGTGGTGCAGGTGGGGACCAGTTGGAAATCCAAGAGGTGAGGGGATGAGAGGATCTTTACAGCAACCTCACCCAGAACCGCTCTGCTCACTAGGCTTCTCTCTTTTCCAGGCAAGATCCTCTTCCGGAGGAGCCACATCCGGGACGTGGCAGTGAAGAGGCTGAGGCCCATCGATGAGTACTGCAGGGTAAGGCTGGGGGTCAGGGAAGGGAGGATGGGACTGGCCTCAGGCCTCGGCTGCCTTGGAAGGAAGATGTCTGTACAAAACTCACCTGTAGCCTAGTGTTTCCTGGCTGGGGGTGGGAGGTGTGGCGTGACTGTCACTTGGGAGGGACCACTCCTGAGGCTGGACCACTGTCTGGAGCAGATGGCCTAGGAGTCACAGCTAAGGCTCTGCCCCTTTCGGAAGGCGTCCATGTTTATAAAATACTTAGTCAAACCCCTTCTACCAGCTTAGGAATTAAGTGCCGGAGGGACCGTAGGGTGGTATTTGCTGGCGGTAGGAGGATTATTTCTTTGCATTTCTTTTGAGTATGGCTTGAATCAGTTCTGAGCACAGTGGCATCTGGAGTACACATTTGTTTATTCGCACAAGTTTTAATAGATGTCAGTATACTCTCTTGTTCTCTGGTTGGTGTCTTTCTATGTGTGTGTGCACAACATCTAAATAACCAATGTCAAAGAGCAGGCAGAACCAACATATGTCACAAAGCAGAGCCTGTTTTTCTTTCTGCTTGTGTTTTTGTTTGTTTTGTTTGGGGGTCATGGTGCTAATTCTGAACTCAAGGCCTCAAATCCTGTCTTTTATACTGATTATAGTCTAGGACCTCCCGGAAGATACTCATTAGTGTTGTTGGTACCCAGACGTCCAGACAGATTGTGCTCAAAGCCCTATCTAGCTGTATGAACTTAGTTCACATCCGTAAGCCTCTGTTTCCAAGTCTCTTCAATAGGAAAGAGGGCGGTCCCTCCATCGTGGAGGCAGAGTGACCTGGAGTGCGTTAGGTATGTGTGGTGTGTGGTTCAGTGGACGTCTTCTGTTACTGTCACAGAGCACAGGCACTTGTATTAAATAAATAAGTAAAAGAAAGTTAAATGTATTTAAAAGTGTGCTAGAGAGATGGCTCAGCAGTTAAGAGCATCCGTTGCTTTGCAGAGGACCTGGGTTTGGTTCCAAGCACCCACATGGCAGCTCACAACCTTCTGTACTTCCAGTGCCAGAGATCCAGCGCCCTCTTCTGGTCTCCACAGACACTGCATGCATGTAGCACAGACATATATGTAGGCAAAACACCCAAACACATACAGTAAATCCTTTCTTTAAAAAAAGTATTAAAAATAAGTAAAGGGCTAGGAGTATCTTAGTGGGTAGAGCACTTGCCTAGTGTGTTCAATACCTAGTGGTAAAAAATAAAATATGCAGGGCAGTGGTGGCACACACCTTTAATTCCAACACTTGGGACACAGAGACAGGTGAATCTCTGTGAGTTCCAGGCCAGCCTGGTCTACAAAGAGAGTTCCAGGACAGGACAGCTAGCGCTACACAGAGAAAGCCTGTTCAGAAAACCAACAAACATATAACTAAATAAAAATATGAAGTACAAAAATAAGTAATAAAAATAAACAAAAAACATTAGATAATTTACTGTTATTCATGATACCATTGACTTTAATATAAATAGAATTCATTGTTAGTCTGGGCATGGAGGTGCATACTTATAATCCTAGTAGACAGGCAGGGAGATAATTAGTTGAAGACCAGACTGGAATACATAACAAGATCATGTCTCAAAACAAACAAACAAACAAACAAAACCAACAACAACAGTTAAAGAAACAGTGTAGTGGTAGAGTATGCCCAAAGCCCTGGGTCTGATGCCCAGAATCTTTAAGAAGTAAAAAACAAATAAACCGATAGCTCAGGGATACTTACTGTGGAATGTGACTCAAGGATTCCAGGGGAGGAGCTGGCAAGTAAAGGCACGTGCCACTGAATGTGGTAATTAAACACCATTGTGGTAGAAGGAGAGAGCCAACTTCTGCATGTTGTCCTCTGACCTCCACACATGTGCCATGGTACATGTACAACACACAAGAAGGAGGGGAGGAAGAGAGAATATTGAAAGCATTTTAAATTTATTTATATTTCATTTTGTGTGTATAAGTGTTTTGTCTGATTGTATTGTCTGTGCACCATGTGCATGCAGTGCCCATGGAGGCCAGAAGAGGGCGTTGGGTTCTCTGGAACAGATGTTTGTGAGCCACCATGTAGGTGCTGGAAATTGAACTTTGGTTCTCTGGTAGAGGAGCTCTTAATTGATGAGCCTTCTCTCCAGCCCCATACACACACACACACACACACACACACACACACACACACACACACACACACACACACACACACTATAAATATTAACAATCCCAAGGGGGACGTGGGTGGTGGCTCAGTGGGTACAAGCATGAGAACTTGAGTTTAGATCCCTAGCATCCATGCACAAAGCCAGATGTGGTTTCATGCACCTGTAAACTCAGTACTGGGGAGAGCAGAGACAGGAAAATGCATGGGAGCCGGGCAGTGGTGGCACAGGCCTTTAATCCCAGGACTCCAGAGGCAAAGGCAGGCGGATCTTTGTGAGTTCAAAGCCAGCCTGGTCTACAAAGTGAGTTCCAGGACAGCAGCCAGGGCTACACAGAGAAACCCTGTCTCGAAAAACTTTAACAGAAAAGAAAAAGAAAGAAAGAAAATCCATGGGGCTGGCTGGCTAGGAAAAGAAAAATAGTGAGTTCCAGATTCAGTGAGAAACTCCAACTTAAGGGACTAAGACAAAGAATGACAGAATAGGACACCCATCTTGATGTCCTTCTCTCATTCCTGCACATGCACACGGAAGCACACACATGTATGCACACACACACACACACAATCCTAAGGAGGCTGGGCATGGTGACACCTATAATCCCGATGCTCAGGAGACAGAGGTTGGAAGATGGAAGAGGCCATCCTGAAAAAAGAATTCTAGGGAGGGAAGAATGGCAGGTTTTATCCAAAACTTATGAGCAGAGTCTAGTCCCAGAGCTCACTAGCTCTGTGACCTTGAAGAAATGGGAAGGAAAATCACGGTCCACTGACAGGGCTTGAGTGGGAATGTGCAGCACTGTTAAGTGACTCACGAAATGCTGTCCCCGTACTGAGCTCCTCCTGGGCCCTTTCTGTGATGGTTTAAATGAGAATTCTCCCCCCACCCCATAGGCACCTATATTTGAATACTTAGACCCTAGTTGGTGGAACTGTTTGGAAAGGGTTAGGAGGTGTGACCTTGTTGGAGGAGGTGTGTCATGGAGGGTGGGCTTTGAGGTTTCAAAAACCCACACCATTTTCATTTAGCCTCTTTCTCTGCCTCACGGTGGTTTTCTCAAGATGTGGACCCTCAGGTGCTGCTCCAGCACCATGCCTGCCTGCTGCCATGGTCCCAGTCATGATGGTCCCAGACTCACCCTCTAGAACAGTGAACCTCAAATTAAATGCTTTCTTTTATAGATTTTCTTGGTCATAATGTCAATTTAAAAGTAACCAAGACACTTTATGTTCTAATATTTTATTAACAACTCATTCTTGGCAGCACAAATGTTTAAGTCAGGCCCAGCATGGTGGCACATGCCTGTAACTCAAGCACTTAGGAGGTGGAGGCAGGAGACCCAAGAGTTTAAGGTCAGCCTCAACTGCATTGTGAGCTATGAGACCCTCTCTGTAGATGAGTAAATAACCAGTCCTTCAGATTTTAAAATGACAACTGAGTCCTGATCTGCCAGTCCTTAGCTTCCAGGAAGAATCCCATTGAAGCCAGGTTTGAGTTTTGTCCAGATTGGCCTGGGTCACATTGTTCTTCCTCATTATAAACCATGAATGAATGGCCCTGAGCTAGAGGTCACTCTCCTTCAGATTAATATCCTCTCTTCAATTAGGCATTTACCATCCTAATCTGCTTACTGTAGTCAAGCTTTTATTGCTTTAAGTTGAATACATGAGCAGAGCCGGTGGAGGTGGGGTAGAGGTAGGAGGAAGCCTTCCAGCTGTGATTTATGGCTCAGATCAGCCTGCCTCCTGAACTATGGAGCCCGAGGCCTCCGCAGCTGATTGAGGATCAGCCAGAGGAGGAAACCCACAGCATCTTCCCTCCTGAGCTTCTGGCTTTACTGAAAGAGAGTCTGTAAGAGAGGGCCCTCTTGACCCACCATGGATGGGAGAAGCCCAGAGTCGGGCTTGTGGCTAGGTCAGGGTTCCATCTGACACCTCTCAAGCAGGACTTTACCAATGTGTCAGAGAGCCATGGCGGCTGGCCTTTAATCCTGCTAAATTAGAAAACTGAGGTCTACCCCACATGGTGACATACACCCTTAATCCTAGCACTCAGGAGGCAGAGTCAGGTGGATCTCTGAGTTTGAGGCTAACTTTGTTTACCTAGAAATTCCAGGGCAGCCAGAGCTATAAAGAGAAACCCTGTCTCAAAAAAGCAAAGGAAAAATAAACAAACAAACCTACAAACAACAGAAGAAAGCAAGCTCAGGTCCATAATACAGTTGTCTGGGAAGCCCACTGACCTTTCCAAGGTAACTGAGATATGACCACCGAGACCAGTGCTCCCAACACCCTGTGCTGTTCATAGCCCTGCCGTCAGATGGTACGACTTGTAACTACTCAGTGTCACCACCAACAGCGACATCATGGCCAGCACCATGTGCATTTCATTCCACACCCAGGCTTTGTCTACAGCGGTCCTTTTGTTTCTTTGCCATTTGATTGTGGGCCTCACTGTGTGGCCATGTCTATCTCAAACTCACAAGCAACCTCCTGACTCAGTGTCATGTGACACTGTCCTTTGGGAAATGTGAATAAATGTCCACTCACCCCCAGAAAGGGAACTGATAATAGACCAAAATATGGATAGCACTGAAGTCCAAGTTGGTGGACCAATGAGTTTTAGTAGGGTTACTTGCAGGAACACGGGTGAGGGGTCACTTACAGGAGCAGAAATGACTGAAGACATCCCAGCATGGTGACAGTTCACAAAAGCTGGTAGTGGATAGCCTGCAGGAAGCCTAACAAGTTGAAGAATGTCCTTTCCAGACAGCTCAGTTGATCTGAGCCTCTTTCAGGCAGCTTGGCTGGTCCACACTTCTTCCAGGAAGCGCCATCCTTACAGCCTACATATGCTTGGGGAAGGGAGGAGCCTAGTGGAGCTGATCAGTTTCAGGGACTTCCTGAAGTCTTTGGGTTTACTTCCTGTGTTCAAAGCTCCACACAGGATGGAGTGTTTTATCTCCCCTTAGTGCAGTGGTTCTCAGCCTTCGTAATGCTGTGACCCTTTAATACAGTTCAGTTCCTCATGTTGTGGTGACCCCCAACCATAAAATTATTTTCGTTGCTACTTCATAACTGTAATTTTGCTACTGTTGTAAGTTGTAATGTAAATATCTGTGTTTTCTGATGGTCTTAGGCGACCCCTGTGAAAGAATTGTTTGACCCCCCCCAAAGGGGTCGCAGCTCACAGGTTGAGAACCACTGCCTTAGAACTGTCTGTTATTTCACCTCCTTTCTAAGATCTACATCTTAACTGGCTTCCCTCCAAGGTGAAAGGTTTACATTAAGAGGATTCTGCTACATAACACAGCTTTCTGAGTGCTGGGGTGACGGGTACATCCTGTGCTGCTGGTATTCCCCACAGCTGAATGGGAGTCAGTTAGCCTCTCTGCCCGCCTCCTCCACCTCCCTTCTCCTCTCCCACACCTCTGCTCTCAGTATGACCCATCTGCCTGGGCACTGAATGCTGTGGAAACCGGCTAGGGGTGAGTCAAGAACCAGAGCCTCTGGGATGGGTAGGATGCTGGGTGCTGGCAGGCCAGTCAGACCAGAGCAGCTTCAGCACCCAGCCTAGGTGCCCTGTGCCCTGACCCTTCTCCATTCTCAGTGGCTGCACCAACCAGTCACTGACAGGCAAGGCTGGAAGGGCAGGAATCACTCAGCAGATGCGCTGCAGGGGGTGTCTGGGCCACCCAAGGACAGAAATTCCCAGCTCCTCTCTCCCTCTGCACACCCCCACTGGTTCCCTCCTGCCTGGATACAAAGGTGTGAGACTCATTGTCTTGGCCAGTGCCTGAGGTCAACCCTCTGAGGTCACCTGGGTCATACCGTATAGAAAGACTGTCCCAGCCACGGGTCAGACAGATTATCTCACTAATGACTGTGTACTGGCCCTACAATTAGAAGGACATTTCACAGATCTGGATATAGGCTCCTGACACAGAGACAGGCTCCTGACTGACCAGCTGCTTGTCCCCCTGTTTTCCTCAGGGACTTGCTTAACTTCTCTGTGCTTCCGTTTCTTCTATAGAATTAGAATCGTGGTCACATCCTTTCTTTCTGAGTTGATCGAGCACATGAGCATTCTAGAATATTCTTATTGCTGGTAGATCGGCCTCAGCAACATTCCTGCTAGACTACTCAGAGACTTTGCTGTGCTAACCAGCATGGCCATGGCCAAGGCCAGGAAGGCAGGGCCCTCAAGGCACCATCTCATATGTTCCCATGGAAGTCATTTTAATCTGGGAATCCCAGAACTAGACTATTTTTGAATCCTGGAAGAACTGATAACCAGAGAGATGTCGTGAACTGCCCAGGGTCACATAGCAAATACACAGCTGCAGTGCTGAGCTAGTCAGGGGCTCCCGACGCATTCTGGAGCCCTTGCTAGCGCATCGCTGCTTTGACCTGAAGAGTGGCGATGATGGGACAGCTAAGATGTGCCCACAGTGTGCTCAGTGCCAGCCTAGACACTGTGCTGGGCTCCCCAGATTCATCACCTTGTTACTGGTGACAGTTACACTACCAAATCTGATGTGCTGAGCTCAGAGAGGGCCAGTGCAGCCTGTGAACAGCGGGGCCAGGGCTCACACCCGTGGCTGCCCAGTTAACTTCCCACACGACACGTGTTGTAAATGTTCAGTGACAGAACCCATGCCTGAGCTGGGACCCCGGCCCCACCCTACCTCGCTTGGCGTGGCCAAGCTTGGGTTCAGACTCTGGAGTGTCAGTGCTGGTATGGCCTGGAAACGGCCACTCAGCACCAGCCACTTGTGCCGAGTGGTTTTGGCTAGGCCTGGGCAGGCTGGATGCCTCTGCTGTCTGCCAGCAATCATGGTGACCCCTCGGCAAGCTCCCTGCAGGCTCCCCCTTCAGTCAAGATGCCACTGTCGTTCCACCGAAAGACTTCTTTGTCTGCGGCCCACGTGTCCCCTGCCCCAGACACCACTCTCTTGTGGCATGAAAAGCCCTCTGTTCATAGGGTGTCTGGTGGGGTCAGGGTCCACTTAGCCAGCTGTAACTTGCTTTCCATGGCCCTGTCTCTCTGAGGTCATCGTGGTAGCTACTGTGCACAGCCCCGGCCTAGTGACGGCTGTTCCTGGTTCCTGCCTAGCTTGAACCCTTACAGCTCAGGGAACCTCTGCCTCCCCCTAAGGAGCCCTTTTATCCCTACTTGGCCACCACCCTCCTTCTTTTTTCTCTCCTGCCTCCCTCCCTGTCTCTTTTAATCACATTTCTATGGTCCAGCCTTGGGGAAAACACGGAATGTATCTCATGGGTTAGGTGAGAACCTGGTGACCTTTGGGGCTGGAATCACCCGTCATACACATTTTGAGCTCTGGGACACGGATCCTGCCACTTGCCCTGTTTGCAGCTCCTTCCTCGCAACAGCTGTGATGTCCCCGCTATAGACAGAGGCAACGCGTCATATGACGTGCTCTCCAGAGGGTATGCCATGTCCTCCTCTTCCGGTGTCACACACAGGCTGAGAAGCCTCCTGTTGTCAGGGGCTGGAGGAATTGGCATCTGGGACAGTGCCCAGCACTGAGTTGTTGCTCATTAAAATTCATATTTCCTCTTTGCTGCCTCCCAGTTGATGGTGGGGAGTTTGGAGGCCTTCACGAATCCACAGGCTCCAGAAAGAAATGGCTGGGAGTTAACTGCAAAGGGGTGATGGTAAAATGCTCTCATGTGCGAAGGTCTGGTCTTGTCGGCTCTCGCCCTCATCTTGCCTGGGCATGGGTCTGGCATGGGGAAGTGCCTCTTGGAATGCCTGGTGCGGTAGACTTGGGTTGTCTGGCCAGCTCAGAAAATGAAACCACGCTTCTCTTTCCCCAACTGTAACTCGGTTGTGGCCACCCACAGCCGAGTGTGCTTTCTTTTTTTTTTTTTTTTTTCCCAGACAGGGTTTCTCTGTGGCTTTGGAGCCTGTCCTGGAACTAGCTCTTCTAGCCCAGGCTGGCCTCGAACTCACAGAGATCCGCCTGCCTCTGCCTCCCGAGTGCTGGGATTAAAGGCGTGCGGCACCAGGCCCAACTGTTGTTTGGTTTTTGTTTTGTTTTGACAAAGTCTCACTAGTCCGGGTTGACCTGGAAAGACACAGCCAAGGGTAACCTTGAAGTTCTCCTTCCTCTACCTCCCAAATGTTGAAATTACAGGCGGGTGCCTGTTTATAAAATGCTGGAGGTAGAACCCAGGGCTACTTGCACGCCCAGCCCCAGTCTCCTGAGTTACATCCCTAACCCTAGATCAGGGGTTCTCAACCTCTGGGTCACCACCCTTTTTGCAAACCTCTTTCTCCAAAAATATTTACATTATAACTGATAAAGTAAGAAAGTTATAGTTATGCAGTAGCAATGAAAATAATTTTAGGGTTGGGGGTCACCACAACATGAGGAAATGTATTGAAGGGTGTCACCATTAGGAAGGTTGAGGACCACTGCTCTAGATATTCTTATTTTTGTTGTTGTTGGGTTTTGTTTTTTTAATGGATGAATAGGCTGATGGATTGTTTTATTTCAGTTCCCTGCTGCCTGGCTGGCTGTGTTTCCCATGGTATAGTGTTCGAGCCCCTCTTCGCGCTTACCTGAGCTGACCCTGTCTGGGTCATCATATCTAATGACCTCTGTCCTCGTCTCTCACAGGCACTTGTCCGGCTGCCTCCCCACATCTCACAGTGTGATGAAGTCTTTCGGTTCTTTGAGGCACGGCCTGAGGATGTCAACCCCCCCAAAGAGTGAGTAGTGACTGTCACCGCTTCTGCATGATTGGGAAGTGTGGGCCAAATCGGGCCAATGGGGAGGCTGAGGATGTGGGAACCTAGTAGAAGGAGAGCTAATAATGCTACCTGAGAAAAGGTTCATCCAAGAAATAGAGACTGTCACTCCCAGCACTCCTAATGCAGAGGATTGCTGTGGATAAGACCCTATGAAGGTCCGCCTGTCATCGGCAGGCATACATGTGAGCTCAGTTTATGTAACTTTCAAAATCAGGGAACTTATTGTCCTTATTTTTTGCTGCAGTGAACATTTTTGCATACACCACACATAAAATGCACACATAAAAAATTCGGTTTTATACATAATTTTTTTGAAGAGGTGAAAGCCAGGCATGATGGCACACACCTTTCATCCCAGCACTCAGGAGGCAGAGAGAGGCAGACAGCATCTTTGTGAGTTCAGGGTTAACCAGGCCTGCACAGTGAGATCCTGTCTGAAAGGGGGGAAGATGATACAGACTCCCACTGCATATGATGGATGGGGCAGCAGACTACTCCGGCTTCCCCAGGTTTCAAATAAGCCCACACTGTCTACCTCTCCAGGTTGCCTCCCTTCTGGGGACTCTGTGGTCCTGGTTCTTTTGTCTTCTTGGTCCTCCCCACCCTGTTCTTGATCCTTCTTCACTTTCTAGGATGACCATGGCCCTGGGTCCCAACCTGCTACTGCTTGTTTCCAGCTGGGTGGCCTTTCCTCCCCCACCCCCATAATGGTAGGTAGAGCACTGCTCCTGGGTGGTGGAGCGTCACGATCAGGGCAAGATGGGAGTGTTAATGTTTGGAATCAGTGAACCCCACCTTTATCCCAGCCCCTGCTTCTTGCCAGTCAGCTAAATAAATGGGCCCCATTTCACGCATCATTCTGTGAGCTGATGCTGTTCAGTAGACCAGCCTTGGGCCCACCTCCAGTGCTCCCTCCCAGGAGGGGTAGCTCCCACACAACAGTCTTGGTAATGAGTAATGACTGTTCTGGGTCACACTCTGGAGTCAGTCATTGTCACCTAAGGCACTTTGATCATTTGTGCAGCTTCTATAATTCTGTTTTCTGATCTCTAGAAATCTAATGCTGAGTACATGGTGGTGGGCAAAAGGGCCCCCCTGAGATAACCCGGTCAGTGCCACTAGCATGCAGTAAATGCTCACCCTTTCTCTGCAAAAGCCTGGGGACCTCGTGCACTGTGACTCAGGTCGTGTTCTGCCTTGCAGAGCACAGCAAAGCAGGAACAGGGTGAAAAGCATTAGGCCTTCTATGTCACCATGGAGACAGGAGCTAGCTGCCTCGTCTTGAAGCAGTGCTGGATAGACCTGTGGCTCCAGAAGTAAGGCAGACTGTGAGATGAGAGTTCAGAGGGGTCGCCCAGTCCCGCACTGCCTCTGGTTCCCTCCTCCCTCCCGAAGGAGAGACTATGTTCCACTTAGTCTGCTCCTTGTGAAAGAACCCAAGCCTTTACTTGACCCTGGGCCAACTGCCTGATGATATATTAGCCAAGTGCCCCTCCTCCCTCGGAGGGCTGCTCACCTTTCTAGGCCACTGTTCATGCCCCCTCCCCTGTCCTGAAACATAAATATGGGTCAGGTAACAGAATATTTTGACTTGTGGCGACTCTGAAGAGAGTTATTGAATTATCAAAGCCTGTGCATCACGTTGGAATTTTGTAGACAACCTGGTCTCTTTGACCTCTCACAAGCACGCTGTGGCGGGGGCTCTTCCGTTTTGTGGGGTCGGGCAGTCTTTGCCATTCCATAGGGAAGACAAGGTTTGGACGGGCCAGTCTCTGGGGGAGGTGGGCGGTAGCTCTAAGCTTTGATCCCCTTACTGGCCACTTTGGTGGCCGGCTGCTGCTCTTTAAGACCAGTGGTCTGGCACAGAAAGGACTGTCCTTGAGACCCCTTTGATGGGCTTGGCACAGAGCAGGCCTGGTGCGGCATCGTCTGCGGTCACCCCAGGATGGTAGTTCTGGGGCTGTGGTTCCCCCTCTGACTGTGAGCACACTGGCCCGTGCACATCTGTGCATGATAGGGAACAGAATGCTCTTGTAGAAGCCCCTGACTTCCACCTCAACCCCAGGCATTCTTTGTAGTGTCTTCGCGTCAAGTCCCCAGCTACCCCTCAGCAAATCCTGCAGGTGTTTCCTTCAGCCTGCCTCCGTGTTTGGGCTGAGTCTAGCCATCTTCGTGAATACCCTGGGGCCAGCCCGTCACCATCTGTTCTGTGGATCCTCGGCCTCCTGTCTGGTCTCCCGATTCTCCTCAGCTCCCCGTGATTAGATCATGTGCCCTGCCCCGTGTTCAGTCTTTCTGTCACTTAGAGTCCAAGCTTTCACCCTCTGACCACGCCTATTCCTTGTCGCCCTCCCACTCCGGCCATTTGGCCCCGTATTCTCCTCTCAGACTTGCTGGCCATGCTCACTTTGGGCTTTTGTGGGACGCTCAGCTCCTAAGAGAGCCAACCCCTCGTACCACCTTCTCCACGAGAACAGCCTTGCCTTCCCTCTCTGACCCCCAGCACCTGCTCACCCCGACTGCTCCCCCTTTCTTTACAGAACTTAGCGCGATGTCAGTTGTAACCCTGTTTACAGACTTGTTAGCAGACTGCGAGTGGCCCCAGCCTCAGGTCCTGGAGACTGTGTATCACAGCAGTGTTAGGTGGTCGTAAGATGTGGGGCCTTGGGATGGCAGGACGGTCCAGTAGGCAAAAATGGGTGTACTTCCTGCTTCATAGGCAGCCATCTTGATTCCATATCAAGCTCTTGCTGGGCTCTCACTCTCTCTTTTCTTGTTTTATATATTTTTATTTTATGTGCATTGTTTTGTTTTGCCTGCATGTCTGTGTGAAGATGTCAGATCCCAGGGGACTGGAGTTTTAGACGGTTCTGAACTACCATATGGGTGCTGGGCATTGAACCGGGGTCCTCTGGAAGAATGGCCCGTGCTCACACTGAACCATGTCTCCAGCTCCCTCTCTGGACTCTCTTACAAGACACTGATCCCACCCATATAGGTTCCTCACCTCCTAAGGCCCTGCCACCTAACGCTGTCATAGTGGATTTGACTAACATTCCACCTGTGGCTGTGTGTTCTTGGAATGCTAGCATATAAAAAGGGATGTGTGCGTGTGTGTGTGTGCGTGTGTGTGTGTTTGCACATATGTGCATGTTCTTGTGTGAACCTCCTGATGAGAAAGGAAAGCAGCAGAAAGAGTGTCTGACCTCGCCCTGTGTACCCCACACAATATTACGTCATTTCCGTCTTGGGCCACCTGAGGAAGATTCTTTCATTCTAGTTAGCCAATGGTGAACCCAAAGCTCTACACAGCCAGGAAGCAAGGAGTCACATCTTTTTTTTAAATATTTATTTATTTATGTCTTATGTATACAATATTTCATCTGTGTATATGCCTGCAGGCCAGAAGAGGGCACCAGACCTCATTACAGATGGCTGTGAGCCACCATGTGGTTGCTGGAATTGAACTCAGGACCTTTGGAAGAGCAGGCGATGCTCTTAACCACTGAGCCATCTCTCCAGCCCCAAGGAGTCACATCTTAAAATGCATGTATGTCCTTAGATGTCTGAGAACAGGCCACCCTCAGACCTCACCCTGGGCCAGGTCCCCTGCCTTGTAGTCACAAGGGCTTAGTGGGCAAGCAGGGCTCATGATGGGGCTTCTTTGTCTGCGTGGACTCTGGGGCAGCCACGTGACACATGTGACTCTGGGGCAGCCCCGTGACACATGGGTTGAGGAGAGAGATGTAAGGTAAAGAGCCATCCTTGGCACTAGGGATGTAGCCCAGCGCTTGCCAAGCAGGTGTGCAGCTGTGGGTTTGATCCCACTAACATTATATCCAATGGTACAGAGCTGCTCCCCCTCCCCCGCTAGAGTATAAGTTTAAGGACATCCTACATGACACCTTGTCTTCAGAAGAAGAATAAAAAAAGGATGGATCAGCAAGGCGGCTTGGTGGGTAAAATCCTGGTGACCTGAGTTTAGTTGGGGGACCCATACGGTGGAAGGAGAGATCTGATTCCTGCAAGTTGTCTTCTGACCTCCACATACGCGCCATGGCACGTTGCCTGCACACACAAATAATTAAGATTTTAAAACTAAAAATCTAAAATCCACACTTGAAACTAGATGGAGTTCAGTTTAGACATACTCTGGGAAGGCTGCATTTATTCTTACAACTGAGATGAACCTGGACAAATGTGGGGTGCCTCATCCCACCCCCCACAAGCACACCCCATTGTCCAGGTCACTGCCCTCAGGTCCCTCGTGCTGACTCAGCACTCCTTGTTTGCTTGGCCTCTGCGGGGACCCCTTCAGGCAGAGAGCCCTGGGCTCAGGCCTCTCCGATCATTCATTCCTCGCTGCCCAGCCTGCCAGGGCTCTGATGAAATTCTTGAAATTTCATGAGACAGGCAGAGCCCTGCTAAACTAGTTTTTGTTCTTCAGCCTTAGGGCCACAGAGCCCTCTGTTGAGGCCCCGAACAATGTCCCAGTGTTCACAGGGATTCGAGGTGGGAGCAGTGAGGCCTAGGCAGATGAGAATCATCTTGCCCCCACCAGCCTAGAGGGCCAGCTTCTCTCTGACTCGGGGTTTAAATATTGATGGAAAGTCCCTATCCCAGCCCACTTTGCTCTCCGTGAAGCCAAGTTCACCTCCAGCACCCTGCCGCCATTACCAGTCATAGCACCCTTGGCAAGCACCCTAGCATCCCTGTGGTGGCTCTGCCCTTGGGACACAGGCATACAGGGGGGTAGTCTTGGGCTGAAGTCCAGTTGACCGAGCACTGGATGTGGAGACAGGGACAGGCTGTCTCAGGGGACAAGCCGGCATACAGAGATGAGGCTTTCCAGGGAAGTGGGTACAGAGCAGGTGGGGGGTACAGAGAGGATGGAGGATATACAGAGAGGATGGAGGATATACAGAGAGGATGGAGGATATACAGAGAGGATGGAGGATATACAGGGAGGATGGAGGATATACAGGGAGGATGGAGGATATACAGGGAGGATGGAGGATATACAGGGAGGATGGAGGATATACAGGGAGGATGGGGGATATACAGAGAGGATGGAGGATATACAGAGCAAGTGGTGGTACCGGAGCAGCTAGGGGGTACAGAACAGGTTGGGGGAGCACAGAGCAGGCAGGTTGGGGAAGGATGAGGTCGGATGCAGAGAGACTCACTGCACACAGGTCCAGCCTCCTCCCATTTCCTTCTTGGTGATTGTGGTTTGCCCAGGACCAGGAGAAGATGGTCAGTCACTACATTTCCCTGTGGAAAATGTGGTGGTCTAGGTCAGAAGAAACTATTAGCCTTGCCTCAGACCCAGCAGGGAGACAGAGTAAGGCCATCTTGGCAGCGCAGCCAGGTTCCTGAGAGTTTGGGGCGACTGCTTTTGGAGCCCTCACATCCTCGAGCCCATTGGAACTCCAGGCCTACTTACAAGACATTGAGTAAGCTTACCTGTGACATCTTAGTGTCCAGGCTGCATTGTGACTGGCAGCAGGACCTTGGTGGCAGTGGCTTCACGACATGGCCATCCTTTTTCTGTAAGTCTCACAGACATAGCATGGGCTGGTTAGAGCGATCGAGGCTGAGTGTGGAGTATGTCCCAGCTGCTTGCCTCTCCTTCTGTACCTCTCCCTGGGAGGAAAATGGAAGGTAGTAGAAAGCCACGAGAGTCTCTCCTGCAGTCTTCCTTTACTCCTAGCTATTTATTGAGCATCTACTATATGCCAGGAGCTGCATGGGCCAGTGAACTCAAGGCTGCCTGTATGTTGGAGTCTTGCATTAAGTTAATTATAGAGATAGAATCGGAACGGCCAGCTCTGCTGTGACCTTCAATGGACCACTTCTCCTCAAACCTCAGATTCTCATTTTGTACCGAGACCCAAAGGTACCTCCCACCAAGCTGTACAGATGGGGAACTAATAAATGCAAATGGAGCTGGGTCTAGCTGTGGGTGACTGTTTGGGGACATCTCACAGAGGCCTCTGCTCTAAAATCTTCCCTGGGGTGGTTAGGAACCCAGCTGGTCTCTGGCTTGGGAACTGAGGGTAGAGGGCTAGCCCCGCCCTAGGCTGTGTCCTGGTTTAGCCCTCAGCTAGGCAGCTCTGCTCATCTGGTATCATCCACCTAGCCAGGGCCATGGGCCACACTGTCCTTCCAGCCCCCATCTGCTGCCGCTGGCTAATGCACAGAAAGCCTCTTCATCGAAGTGGACAAGAGAGCCAGCTGGACCTAGGGACTGTGGGCCCAAGAGAGGCATCTCCAGCTATATAGATGAGCCTCCCCACCCCAGCATTTCTAGCCGGACTAGTGAGCTTCCCACCCTCCAGTAGGCGTCCCCAGCTGGATAAGTGAGCGCCCCCTCAGGCATCTCCAGATGGACAGGTGAGCTCCCCCCTCCAGGCATCTCCAGATGGACAGATGAGCTCTCCCCACCCCCCAGGCATATCTACCTGGACAGGTGAGCCCCTCTCCCCTCAGAGCCCAAAGCTTCATTCTTACCATTGCTGGCTGTAACTCCCAGATGGTGTCAGAACTGAATGTGAACCTGGGTCTTAGGTTCCCTGTAGCAGGCCCTCTCTGCTGACAGCAGGCAGGAGGCTCTCTGACCGTTTACAGTGGAGGCCCAGGGGCCCGAGTCTGGTGCACAGCTTAGTCCCTGCCAAGGGAGCTTGCCGTCTGCTGGAGGGAAGCACTTGAGGGGAGAGGCTCACCCTGTGAAAGGGATTCAGAGCGTCACAGGTGCCAGCAGAACCCAGCTCCTCCTCCCCTGTGTGGTACCTAAGAACTGTTCAGTTCCAAGGCCCCTGTCACAGTGGCAGCTGCTGATCCAGTGAGGCAAGGAGAAGTGGTTGTGTAGGCTCAGGGCTACCCACAGTGACAGGCCAGCCTGGCCAGGTAGCCAGAGACTTCCATAAGGAGAGAGTGTTCAAGCTGAGACCGGTAGAGCAAGCTACTCAAGTCAGGTAGCAGGCAGGGGTGGGGGGGTGGGGGGGTGGGAGGATGGGGGGCCACTGAGGCCAGAGGGAGTCTGTCTCTCAAGGAGCCTTAGGAAGAAGCACTCTGAGAGGAAGTGGGTGCGAGGCAGTGGCTAGCTGCATGGACACTGTGGCATCAGGATGGGGACAGAAGCTGGGATCTCTGGGTTCCCCTTGTGGTCCGGTCAAAACTAGGTGGCTATTTCTGTGGTCCAAGTGTGAAACAACTCAGGTCCAATGGCTGTAAGAACGGGGAAACTGATAGGCACAACCCCAGAGCAAGGGACAAGCTCTGAAAACCCCACCATCCTTTCCCCTTGCAGTCTGTAAGCTGCTTGAGCATCAGCCTAACTTTGGGATGCTTGGAATCAGTGCCTGACTTCAGATCTGTGTGTATCTTTCGCCACCTGGTGGTAACATGGAGTATTACAGCCACCTGCAATGGTACTGTTTAACTATTGTATTCTCCTGTGATCCCTTCTTCAGATGAGGCAGCTCGCTGTACTCCCCACTGCAAAGGCGCGTGTCGATAGAGACCCCAAGAGTGCTTCTGGAGACCTTACCTCTGGCCTCCAGAGTCCCTGGGTCTTACTCTGAGATGAAAGTCTAAGGATGGGCGCCACTGGTGGGTACAGGATGCTCTGTGCTATCAAACAGGGAGCCTGTTCCTAGAAGCAGCCAGAAAAATCTAGTCCTCCCCCCACCAACCATAATCATAATCAATCCCGTCCTGCTCCCTAGCAAGTGGCCAGCTCACTTGTCACTGAGAGTGGTGACAAGGAGGGTACAGGTGACTTCAGGGTCTACCCAGCCTAGACTTTCCATGGACAGGCTGGCAGTTAGCCTGAAGAGCCTCGCTCAGTGGTGAAGAGCGAAGGGCGGCAGATGCTGTTAATAATGTGTAATTTACATATTATAAAATTCACTTTTTTTCTTATGGTGCTGGGTGTGGAACCCAGGACCTTGCGTGTGCTCGGCAAGTGTTCTGCCACTCAGCTACATCCAGCCTTTCAGATTGCTTTATTAGTGCACAGCTGATTTGATGATGAGGGGCACAGTTTCGGTTGTGCAAACATCACTGCAATCCAGTCTCGGAGCATTTTTACCACTCTTTTTGAAAGTTGCGTTGTTCTTATTTTATGGGCATTTTGCTTGTGTGCCATCAGGTCCAGGAACTTACCATGCACACACCTTGAGACGAAGTCACCCTAAGAGATGGGTGCCTTGGCTTGTCATCCGTCACAGCCAGTTCATTTGGGAGATGATGCCAGCGGGGAGGGAAGGAGAGAGAGAGAGAGACAGCCAGTGTTAATAGTAACGACCCTGCGGTAGCTCCAGCTGCAGGCTGGCCTGCCCAACTACAGGGGTGCACAGCCCCCTCCAGCCCGCAGATAGCCCATTGGCACACAGCCAGGGAAGGGTGTTCCAGAGGTCTAAGTAAGACATGGGTGACTTTTCCACTGCACTAAGGGTAACCCCCTGAGCCCCACCAGTGGCCTCTTCCTGGGGGGCTACCTCCCCAGCTCACCCTACTGTCCTCTCCGCTCAGCCCCGCTCCCTGATTTACCGCTCACTCCTCTCTTCCCTTCTTTGTCACGGCCACCCCACCCCACCCCACCGTGGCATCTTCCTCCCAGTTCTCACCCCCAGGTCCTCCACTCCCCAGAGGCAAGGAGCGAGTGCCCAGTAGACACTCAGCAGATACTGTAGGCCAAATAGCAGTATCGAGTGGAGCAGCTAGTTAGTGCTACCAAGAAGACTGACCCCTACCTAGTGGAGACTGTCTCAAGGCTTGAGGTCAGTGCCACCTGGAAGAGGCCAGGACGCCCAGGAGGGCTGGACTGCTGGTGTCCCAGGTACAGTGACTGGGCATGAAGAGGTCTAACAGATGCAAAGATGCCCAGTCCAGGAGGGCAGGAACCTTGAAGAACCCATAGGACCCATACACAGGGCTGGCTATGGTAGGGAGCAGCCTCTTGATGGACCTGTACAAAACGGGGTGGAGCGACTCTACCACACAGGCTTGTCCTGAGCCAAGCACAGTCAAGGACATGGTTTGGAGGCTACATGGAGGGGGGCACTTGACAGATACAAGGTTCTTTTCAATGATGGGATCAGTAATAGCGACGCTAATGATGGATTATTCACCTGTCTCCCCACCTTTGGGAAAACTGTTTACTGGGGATGGGGTGGGTGGCTCGCTAGTGACTGCTACCATTCCTGCCCCTATCTGGACAGAGCCAGAGGGAAGCAGGTCTGTATGAGACCTAGAGCTAATGGAATCCAGTCTAATCCTGGAAACTGAGGCACGGAAAAGGCTGGTATTGCCTGTTCAGGCAAAGCCAGACCTGAAACCTAGGTCTTGTGACCCCAATGCTGGACTGGCCGTTGGGATCCGTCTAGCAAGCCTTTTCCACTTGGGCATGCTCAGAAATGTAGCACACACAGTTGCTGGCCACTGGGAAGCCCCCAAGCTGCCCTGGAGAGACTCTTCCCCAAGTTTCCTCAGCAGCACAGGCTGTTGGCTGTGAGCCCCTGGCCTGCAGTCTGAGCCCACTGTGTGGAATGTGGCAGCCGCCAGCCCCTTTGTGGAGCTGCCTCATTAAGTCCTCCTCTTGTCCTGCCACAGTGAAGACATCTATCTAGACTTGGCATTCATTCCTGTTGCCTGGGCTCCAGGAATCCGCCCCCCCAAAAGAGACCTGCCATTGTCACAGCAGAGGAGATTCCTGGGGATATATATGACAGCAGGTAGGAGCAACCACATCCCAGGGGTCTTGGGGGCCCAACTCTGCGACCCAGCAGTCCTGTGGTCCCGGCAAAGTGGCTTTACCACAGAGCCTGAATCTCTTGCTTTCTGTGAAGATAGTCTGCCCATCACTCCAGCCCGGCTACTTTCCCACATCCCTCCCAGGCTTGTCCTTTCTAGCATCCTCAACCTCATCTCCTCTCAGTGCCCACCTTTGGCCGCCTGTCCCAGATGCTGCTAACAGCTTGCTTATGGATCTTGGCTCCACCGAAAAAGCCTCCATCCAGGAAACCACTGGGCCAATGCAGAATGGCCAGCGGGGGAGACGGAGGGGAAGGAGGATTGAGCTGAACTAGATGCTAACTCAATTCTTTATTATGCTCATGCAGTTACTGTTTCTCCCTCCAGGGAGGTGTGACCTCTGAGTCTCATCACTTTGGAAATAATGACATTCAGAGTTGTATGTGACAGATTTTTTTTTCCCCTGGGGAGACAGAACACATTCACCCCAAATAGGGAGCCCATGACAGACCAAAGTATGGATACCACCATAGTCCAACTTGGGGAACCAATGAGTTTTATTGGGGTTACCTAAAGGAGTATGGGTGAAAGGTTGCTGACGGGATAAATGACCCAAAGACAGCTGCGTCACCAAAGCCCACCCAGCACGGGTGACAGCTCACAGAGCACACTGCACAGCCTGTGGGCAGCTTAGCAGGTTGGAGAGTGTCCCTTCAGGTGGCTCCAGGCTGCTTGCCCAATCTGTTTCTTGCTTGTGGTTTGGCTTGTTTGAGAGTGGCTCTCTTTACTGTTTACTCTGGGGAGGGGAGGGACCCGGTGAGTCTGGTCTGTTTCAGGAACTTCCTGAAGCTCTTTGAGTTCCATACTTTCTGTCTCAAGGAGAGTCTCTGCGAGAAACCTGTTCCACTTGAGCTGCAGGAAAGAGCTGGGCTCGGTAAAGAAGTCTCTCTGGTCCTCCTTTAAATTAGAGTCCCAGATGAAATTAAAATTCTCCAGACTTCCTTTTTTTTGACATTGTGAATTGAACTAGAGTAAGCACCCACTGTACCATGACATGCATGCATGCATGCTGTGTGTGTGCATGAGATTAATTATGTAACCTGGGCTGGCCTTCAACTTGCAGTGATTCTCCTGTCTAAGCTTCTCAAGAGCTCTGATTAGGGATGTGTGCCGTTGTGCCCAACTCTTGTCACATTTTTTGAGGTAGTCACATGTGGGAATCCTTAGTGGCCTTCATAGCTCATGGTCACTGGATAGCGCCAGTGGTGCCAATCATTGCCATCTTTCTAGAGAAAGCTCCCGGACAGCTCTAGTTAAAGTGTCACTAGGCACTGGGGGCAAGATTAGAACACACTGTTATCCCTCTGGAAGAGGGTCTTTTTTGGGCATTGGTGTGAAGGTGTCAGATCCCCTGCAACTGGATCTTCAGACAGTTGTGAGCTGCCATGTGGGTGCTGGGAATTGAACCCTGGTCCTCTGGAAGAGCAGTCAGTGCTCTTAACCACTGAGCCATCTCTCCAGCCCCCTTGGGCTCAGTCTTAAAGGAAGACATGCCAGAGAGAAATGGGGAGGGGGGGCAGGTAGATCTGCCATGGTCATGAGCACAGAGAGTGCTTAGTTTGTGGTCTTGCTTCCTTGTTACCAGCTGTGTGACGCTAGGAGAGTGGCCCAACCTCTCTGAGCCTCATCAGTAAAATGAGACTAAAGACAATGTAAAGTGGGTAACACGGGCCTGGCACATCTGCATGGCTGGTGCTTCTGTCTTTGTGATGTTGGCTCTACCACCTGGGAGATGGCTGTGTGACCTCCAGAGCCCTGGCCCTGCCCCTGCCAGAGCAGTGCGGTGACCAGAGTGCCTGGCAGATGCCTGCAGACTGCCTTCCCCCACCCTTTGACATGGCGGCTGAGGCACAAGATTGGGTCAGGACTGGGAGGTTAGGAGCCAACAACCAGGGATCCTTGACAGGCCCGTCCATAGCGGTGGGACTGTATGTCTGTCTCATGCACCACACAGACCATCTGTAGATACGCCTGGGGCAGCTAGGGAGAGGCAAAGCATCCTCCATCTCCCTACTCCGTCACCTAAACAGAGAAAGCAGACTGAGTTGAGACCCAGGCATGCTGTCCACCTCCCTTTCTGCCTTTCCCCTGCCCCTGCAGTCATGCACCATCCGACCCCAAGTCTCCTCCCATTTCCTCGACAGCCCCCAAGTGCCTACCTCTTCTAAGCAGCCTCCCGACCACCCCAGGCCACTCTGACCTCCCTGCCCTGAGAATTCCTATACAGTAAACTCTCGACACAGCTCTATGGTATCCAATCACAAATTGAGTTCTTCGTTTTCTTTCCTTGGATGTTTGTCTTCACTTAGTAACTAGATGGTGTGCACTTTAAGGCAGGACAGTGTTTCTTCAGCCACGCCCCTGCATCAGGCACGGGATCAGCCTGTAACAACTCCTCAGTTAAGATGTAGGTGAAGAGTAGATGCTGGATAGGTAATGAATTGTGATAGATGAAGGATAGAAAATAGAAGATGGATGGGGGTTGATAGATGGACACGGAGGGGCGATTGGTCGATAATTCTAAGGACAAGGTGTGGAAGGAAGAACCACAAAGCTGAGTTCCAAGGAAAAGGGATACGAGGCAGGGCCATTGCCATAGAGCTGCACAAGCTCCCCCGGGGGTCCCTGACATCCTGTTGCCGACTTTGCCGGCTACCTCTTGGCCAGAGGTGATTCATGGATTTCTGAAGGATATAGAAGAGTCAGCATTTATATAGCGATGGGGTTCAACTATGAAGTCCATAGAGAATGTCAGAGAGGCCCTTCCATGCTTAGAGGCTTGTTCTGTCCATTGTTCTGGACCCTCATCCATCCATCCATCCTCCAGCCGACATCCATCTTCTGTTTCCCACCCCGTCCATAGGTTGCTTGTCAGAGTCCCCACTGGGTGGGACTCCTTGGAAGGTACAAAGGGAGAATCAAGGTCCGTTTGTGCTCATGACCCTAAGTTGGCCTCGTGTGTGATGGGGCCATGGTCTTACAGCTGCATCAGGGAGAGCTGCCATCCCCTCTGCAGATCTAACCCCTCTTGTGAGCTGGCACTTCCAGTTGGAATCCTTTCCGTGCTCCAGTCTTTTCCACCTTAACCACACCAAGAGCTTTGCATGTTGTCTTACTTGACTCCCACAAGTGTGCAAAGCATGAATTGTTTTAGCACCTTTATAACTGAAGGTGCAGGGAGCTCCAGAGTGTCAGGCAGGTAGCTGGACCAGACTTTGAACCCATCCGCTATCTCTTCTCACTAGTGCTCTGAGCCCAAACATTGTGCAGTCATCCCCGAGCTTCCAACACACCCAGGGCCTGTGTCCACCATGGCGGGACAAGCCAGAGGAGGCAGACAGACATACAGACAGCACTTTGACTTTTCTTTGTGGATGGATAGAGCAGCAGAGACTCTTTGGGACGCTAATGAGACAAAGCAAAATGTGTGTGTGTGTGTGTGTGTAGGGGTGTCTTCTGAGGTCTATGATGGTCATAGCATCCAGCCCCTCTAGGACACAGGCTGGAGGACCCAGGACCCCTTTCTTCCCCCCAAAGAATTCAGCTTTTCACACAGAGCAGGAATCTGGCCTCTCTGGGCAATCCACATGGTCACAATGAGGGCCATTCTCAGAACCCTGGAAGACGCAGGCCCTGCAGAGAAAGGCCAGATTCTTGTTGGACACAAGAGCCTTCAGTGCGGCAATTTAGATCAGGGCACAAATGGGGGCATAGAATGGCATCCATGCTCCCTCTGTATTGCCTGGAGGTCTCTGCCTCTTGAGACCATGCTGTGCAAAGGCTCTCAAAAGCCAGAACAGAAACCCAGCTCCAGGCTGTGGGGGGTAGAAAGCTCCCAGAGCTCTGCAGACCTCAGCTGACCCAGGGCCCCCTTTGCTCAGACACTCTCACTCAGCTTCTAGAAGAACAAGTTCCTTCTCTCTATTGGAGCCTCACAGCAGCACTGTCTGCCCCTCTGAGTAGCCTCCTAGAAATGGAGAAATGGAAGCCCAGAGACTTTGTCGCTGTCTTTTAAGATGCCCCTGCTGATTAAGAAACACATCTCGGCTGGGCAGTGGTGGCGCACACCTTTAATCCCAGCACTCAGAAGGCAGAGGCAGGCAAATCTCTGTGAGTTCAAGGCCAGCCTGGTCTACTGAGTGAGTTCCAGGACAGCTAGGACTACACAGAGAAACCCTGTCTTGAAAAACAAAACAAAGAAGGAGGAGGAGGAAGAGGAGGAGGAGAAACATCTCACATCACAACCCAACACGGAGACAGACAGACAGACAGAGAGGTAGATAGATTACTGAAATGGACATTTCACAAAACGCTCTTAACCGTAAACGACTCTAATGGATTCTAGCCAATTCTACCCTTTAGAAGCGCTTGTTGATCTGCCGTAGCACGTTCAGAGCTCACTAACAAACAGAGGCTTGTCATCTGAATGGCGTTCGATTGGCTGGGAATGATAGGGTCCTGGGATGGTAGAGTGCTGGGGATGATAGGGTGCTGGAATGGCAGGGTGCTGGGATGGTAGGGTGTTGGGATGGTAGGGTGCCCCTGTAATCTCAGCTTAAAGGCACAGACAGGACTTCAGAGTCATCCTCAGCTACATACTGAGTTTAAGGCCAGCCTGGTCTACATGAGACTGCCTCCAAAAACACCCAACATTCTTTAATCAATTAAAAAAGTTTTTTGATCCCGGTTCTCCCGCCCCTGTCTTCCAAGTAGTAGATACAGGTGTGCCCTGCAACACTCAGCTGAAGAAGAACGTTTAGAGCGGCTGGCCCAGGGCCACCAGGCTTGATGGCAGAGCAGAGCCCAGAACCAGGTTAGGTGACTTCGTGCCACACTTGTCACGGTCTCTGTCTCCTGCCTTTCCTGTCCCAAAATGTTCCCTCCAGCTGAACTCAGAACACGTCCCCTTTGCGCCTGATCCCTCCTGGGTTTCACAGAAGGACCCTCAAACTCCATCCATCCATCCATCCTTCACCATCCCACCTCTTCCCACATGATCAGTCTTAACCTCTGTGGGAAGCTGCTTGTCCCTGCTTCTAGAGCCGTCCCCCCTTGTTCCTGTCGTGTCTTTGAATTAAAAGGGCCTTGTCCCTGAGGGTGCCCTCCTTCAGTCCCAGGATCTCTGTCACACTTGGAGTGTCACCACCCTTTTTACTCTTGGGATCAGTTGTCTGGAAATGTTAGCTCCCACATGTATTATGTAGCATTAGTACCCTGCATTACAGACCTGTGAGCCTGGTTCTCTTGTGCCTGCCTGTACGGCCCTAAGGTCTCACAGCAGCAGCTTCCAAAGCCTATGGGATAAGAGGTCGAGATCACTACAGGCTCTCCTGGCCTAGACTGAACCCTCCGTCAAGGTTACATATAATGCATTCTTCCCCAGTTCACATATTCTAAGGAGTGCCTGTGTCCTAGCTCTCAAAGTCACCCCAAGTCAGCCATCTGGCACCAAGTCTGCTTCTCCTGAGCAAGTCTTAGCAGAAACAGCAGACCTGCAGACGGGCACCCCAGGCCATGCAGCCAAAGTCAGCCAGCAGACAGCAGGGCTAGGACATTGGGATGGAAGTACAAGCCTATGCTCCTGTGCCAAGGCGCTTGCTGATGGGAGGAAAGGAGGGAGGGAAGCTGCAGGCTGCTGCCAAATTCCACCTGCCAAGGATACAGCAGCCTTCCTCATGGCCACCCTGAACTTTAACATCGCTGAGTCTTTTCTCACCTGTCTCAGCTGCTTCTTCTGGCTTCCCTATTACCCTGGTAACCTTGATGGACAGACAGGGTGACCGCTTCCTTTCCTAAGCAAATTGGTGGTCCACACTAGCCATCACAGGAGAGAGGTGCAGAGGCGGTTGGCTAATGCCTGTATCAAGTTGGTGGTCCACACTAGCCATCACAGGAGAGAGGTGCAGAGGCAGGCAGCTAACACAAAGAGGCAAAACTTTTCCCAGCCCTCACTCCAGCCTCTTCCTCCTTGCTGCCACGAATACCAGATGCTTTGCTGGGATGGCCAAGGAAGAGCACAGGCCTCACCTAGAGAAGTGAACAGGGAGAAAGAGGGAGAAGCTGAAGCTACACATAGTGATGCAGACCCATAAACCCAGAACTCAGAAGTTCAAGGCAGGAGGATTTCCAGTTCAATATATACTTGAATTCAGGGGCTCATCAGCACCCAAGTTTTTAAAACTTATTAAAAACATTATTTACTACAGTTTAGTGCGCTCTCTCTCTCTCTCTCTCTCTCTCTCTCTCTCTCTCTCTCCCTCTCCCTCTCTCTCTCTCTCTCTCTCTCTCTCTCTCTCTCTCTCTCTTTCTCTGTGTGTGTGTGTGTGTGTGTTTGTATGCTACAGCATATGTATGAAGTCAGGACAACTTTTGGTAGCCATTTCTCTCCTTCTACCTCATGGTTCCCTAGAATCAAACGTGGACCTTCAGGATTGGCAGCCGGCCCCTTTGCCTGCTGATCTGTCTTCCTGAGCCAAGCACCCCAGCTTAAAGGAGTCTTTGCCATCTGGCTAGCAACTTCGAGGTGAGCCTGGAGGCTGGCCTCCTGGGCGATCTAGCCTTTCAAGTCAGCAGTTAACATTATCACAAGGCCTTCCTTTTCCAGCACACCCATTGCTAAAGTTCCTCCTCAGGTGCTGACATAAGCCCTGTCTACCCTGACCCTTAGGGTCAGCTGGCAGATCAAGGCAAGTTCACTCTAGAGAACCAATGCATTTATTGGGCTTACTTACAAAGCATGGGTTAGGGGTTACTTTCTGGAATGCAGGTGCCCCCTGCAAAAGGCCACACCAGACCATCTTTACCCAACAGGGATGATGGTGCTCCCATAGCCACATAGATGAAGACCCTTCCCCAGCCTTGATGGGCCTATATACTCAAGCCCCTCCCTCAGGCCGTGTGCAGTTAGGGCAGAGTTGTACACAGCAGGCGGTTCGGACAGCCAGATACTCAGAGGAGGGTCTCATGACCCTGCCCACGCCTGTATGAGGGATATAAACAGTCAACAGCTGAGCTCCCAAAGATGGCTGTTGTTTGGCTTCCAGAATAGTTAGTCCTGTGCAGCAACGCTGTATACTCCACCCTCCCGAAAGCCTGGGAGTTGGTTCTGTGACTGGCTGTGACTGTCCTCATCCTGGGACTGCCCTCATTCTGTAGGTGGAGAAGTTCAGGACTGAAGTAGTTCAGGGTCACCACCACAGCAATCAGCCTAGCTTTGAACCAGAGGCTTTGGCCTCACATGAACTCAGTTGCATCTCCGCAGAAAGGTGATAAACAGTGATAAACAGAGATAAACAGTGTGACTCCTTTTACAGACACAGATAGGAAGCTGAAGGGGGACCTAGGCCTTCTCTGCTACAGTCCAGCCTGTGGGCCACAAGGAAACACTCGTCCCAGTTTGCTCCCCACAAGTCCCGTGTTCCAGTTTTCTTAGCTAATTGATGCCTGTTGTCCTAGTCACCCTGGCCGGCTGAACAGCCTGGTGGAGCCTGGGAGGCTTTTGCAATTACATTAGCTTCTGGCATCATGAAAGGGAGATGCTAGCCTCTCCCTCCCTCCTCCACTCCTTCCTCTGCTCCCTGGGACTTTGTGATTCAGCAGCAAATCAGAGGCAGGCTAGACTGTGACTTCCAGGGAGTGGGGCATTGACCTGGCAGCGACTGTCATCACCACCTTAAGACTGTGACTGAGTGAGGAGGGACAACCCAACAGAGTGACCCTACCCCGACCCGTCCTGTCTGGCCAGAACTGTTTGAAGGGCAGTGAGAGGTAGGTGTGCCTGAGATGGGTGAGCTCTGCCTTTTCATAGCCTGTTATGTCAGGCATAGGGGAGTCCCAGATACCTAAGCTACTTCTCAGCACATCCAGCCGTTAAAAATACCAAATGGTTTTGCTGAAAGGGGCCCAACCGGAAACCTCTGGGAATTTCCTATTAGGGCAGTGCCTTCCTGGGCTGGAGGCCAGGCACCTTATGGATTCCTCTCTGCCATTCAGTTGTGACCCAGCTGCCCCCACTGCCAAGGGCCACTCTCCCCTTCCCCCTGCGTGTTTGCCTTCTACCCCTGCACCCACAGCTCCAGGAGGGTAGGGCTTGAGAGTTTGTGTGTAGCCTCAGAACTAAACCAGGGTTCCCAGTTTGGGGCCCAACCCAACCACAGCCACTCATTAACTGATGTTGGACAAGGAAGTGTCTATAAGCCTTGCCCTTCTCACCTGAAAGGGGGGAACATAGCGTTGCTAGGGAGAGAGATCCAGGAATCCTGGGTGGAGGGCTACAGACTCTGATGGCTGGACAAGCCCAGAGGTTCTGTCTGGAAGCCTTTTGGGAAATGTGAGCACGTTGCTCCTGCTTCATATGAATGCCCCTAAGGTGTGGCTGGTGCTGGTGCTTATGCAACCCTGGCCCAGCCTCAGAATCCCCAGGAAGCATTTTGGGAACACAGACAACCAAGTAGGTGTGGGTGGCTCCGCCCTCGGTTTCTAACCAGCTTTCTAGATGGTTCTGTTGAATGGTCAGCCTGAGCTTCAGTGTGGTGCTTGGTGACATGTGCCTCATTCCTTTATCCTCCTGTCCCATGGGGACAGCCAGCCTGCCTCCCCGCTGGGGCTGCCAACCAGCTCAAAGACAATCCCAGACAGCCTTCAGCATGGAGAAGGAGGCCACTGAAGGGAGGACGCCACTCCTGCTTGGCCACTGGCAGCCTTGGGAATGGCCAGTGTACTGTGGAGTTCTAGAACTCAGCAAGCCCTTTGGGAAAATGGCGGCTCTGAACTGCCAGCCGTGGCCTGCCCTTCCCCTTGGGAAATCTCCGAAAAGGAATTTCCTCTCTGGGTGGAAACAGCCACCACATCCCAATCCTTTCCCTACTGGGAGCTCTCCCTGCATCTGAACTCCAAGGCCTTGGGCACCAGAGGCGGGCTGGGGCTCAGCCTCTACCAGCCTTCCTTCTGCTTCAGCAAGTGTCCCAGCGGTGAAACGCCATGAGTGAATTGGGGAGGAAAGGGTTTATTTGACTCCCCCTTCGGTATCACTGTTCATCATTGGAGGAAGTAAGAACAGAAACTCAAGCGGGGCAGGAACCTGGAGGCAGGAGCTAACACACAGGCCATGGAGGGGTGCTGCTTACAGGCTTGCTCCTCATGGCTTGCTCAGCCTGCTTTGTTATAGACCCCAGAGATGGCCCCACCCACAATGGCTGGGCCCTCCCCCATCAGTCACTTACTAAGAACATGCCCTGCAGGCTTGCCTGCAGCCTGATCTTCTGGAGACATTTTCTCAGTTGAGTCTCCCTCCTCTCTGATGATCTGTGTCAAGTTGACATAAAACCAGCCAGCACATCAAGGAGGCAGGATGAGAGCCCTCTTCCGAGTGATGGGATACAGATTTGTGTCACCAAGCCCTGCTCTCCACCCTTCCTTACGGTGCAACCTCGGCCCCACAGGCCCTGCAGATTTTAGTCGTTCTGGGGACTCATTCTAGCACTCAGGAGGCAGAGGCAAGCAAAAGTTCAAGGCCAGCCTGGACTACAAAGTGAGGCTGTCTCAATGCCTAACAAGAAGTGCAGCTTCCCAGACCCTGCCCAAAAGCTGGGGAGATGGAGTGGGGACTATCCCTACCTCTCTGCCTCTGTAGGCCAATCATTTTTCCTGTTGCCTAAGGCCACGCCCTCAGGACCTCAGGGCTCTGAGTCTGTCTGAGGCCTGCCTGCCTTCCCCGCTGAGACCCTCCTCCAGGAAGCAGATCCAGCTAGCTAGTTTGCTTGGCCAAAAATAGGTAGCATAGGTAGCAAGTGACATTTTCTTTGGTCCCCAGGGACCAGGAGGGCAGTTCCTCTTGTCTCCAGATAGGTCCCAGACTGGCTCCTGAGCACTAACAGAATTCAAATTTTAGGAATTCCATGAGACTGGGGAAGGGAAGTTAGGGGAATGGAGGGTACTGGCCGAGCAGCCAGCTTTGGGGAGTCTGCCTCTGCCTGTTACTGACCCTAGGTCGACCTGCGCCCCGAGGGCAGAACTGGGCAGACTCCAAGCTGGGCAGCTGGAAGAGGGGAGGGACTATATGCTTATGGTTCGACAGTTATTTTAAGTGACAGGATTAGAACCTAGTGCTCACTTTAGAAGTTCAGTCTCCACTCCTGCCACTCCCAGCTTCCGAGGTACCCCTGCGGAGTGATCTGAGAGAAGGCGCAGTGTCAGCCTTAGCCTTTCAAGAAAAAGAACTACAGATGCTAAATATTGTTCCTGCAGGCGATGTTTGCCCAACACTTGCGCCAGTCCCAAAAGATGGAGTGGGTTAAAGCAGCTAGTGTGCCTTAAGGAGCCTTGGGTGGTTGGGGGAGGACACCATGGAATCAAAGGGTCGAACAAACTAACTGAAGGAATGAAAGCTTGCTGAGGAAGTCGCTACTGGTCTAGCAAGGCAAAGTAGTATTGGGAGGTGGAGTGTTCCAGCGGTGGGAGGTGGGTCCGTCAATGGTCAGAGCCTGGGTTCTAGCGATCGCCCACCCTCCGGTAGCCTCAGTTTCCCTGTTTAGCAAGCGCAGTGGAATGTGATAACCTTCTTGGAACTATTCAAGATTAGGGAAAGGTGAGCCCCTGTGGGCAGGCCGGGGCGCGGTCCGGTGCGGGCTGCGGAGCGACAGGGCGGGGCGAGGAGGCCGATCGCGCCGTGGGGAGGCCGGGCTGCCGGGGCGGCGGGCGGGTATCGCAACGCGCAGTGCGTGCAACTGCGGAGCGCGCGGCTCGCTGAGCCGCGGCATCACATGAGCAGAGGCGCCGGGAGCTACCACAGCTCGCCGGTGGGCACCCCCATAGCTGCAGTTCCGTGCCCCCCGCCCACCCTAACCATGTCTATTTGTTGTTGTTTCTTTTTCAGAGATTATGGCAGTTCCAAAAGGAAATCAGGTAAGGGAGTCTCAGCGCCTATCTTTCTCACCTTCCAGCTGCATGCACTTGTCCCTCTGATCCTGCGCAGGACTTTCACCGGCGGGGAGGGGGGGGGGATGCCTTTCTGGCCTGCGGCACTATCGTCCTGCCTGCCCCGGGGTGGGGGTGCACATCTATTGCCCCCTCCCTGTCCCTTGCCCTCTAAGTTCTTTGCCACGCACACCTTCCTTCTCCTCCTTAGTCCCTCTGACTCCTGGATGGGAGTAGGGGTGCATGGGGTAGGGGTGTCTCGGGAACGGTCTAAGCCCCTGCAGCATCTGCAGCCGGATCCTGCATCCCAGCTGCAGGAGCCACTGCTGGCTACCGCTGTGGCTTTCCCTTTCGTCCTTCGCACTGCGATGGAAGAGTTTGTGGATATGCTGGTTCTTCAGCGTGGGAAAGTGAGAGGGAACTGAAAAGGGGTTGCTGCACCTCACCACTGACCCGAACCCTCCCCCAGCTCAGGGCTGTGGGGTCAGCTGCAGTTGCTTGCAGAGCCGGGGGTGGGGGTGGGGGAGCAGGTGTAGGTGCTTCCTAAGCAAGAGCGAGGTTATCTTCCAACACTATCCCCGGAGGGCCAAAGAAAATTCTTTCTGGGTGGGGGAGGCTCTCCCAAATGGCACACCGCCTGGGTGTGGGTGGGGTGTAGTTAGTTGGGGGAGGGTGATCTTTTGTTAGTGCGATGAGTTGGTGAGTTTTGGGGGTGCGGAGCTGGGGCAGACAGAGCAAGCTATATTGGCACGTCTGTTTCCTGTATGTGTCATGGTGGGGCAGCGTCATGGACAGTCTCCTGAAGAGTCTGACCCTTGGGGCTGTGTTCAAGGCCCCTGTATCTCAATGCCGGGGGACTGTGGACCAAGTAGAGGCTTGTGTGCCGCCGCAATGGGTGGGAGTTGAGGTGGAAGTAATTGTATTCTGTGTCCTTGTAAACATAGGTTTGGATGTGTTGGGTGTACACATGCTATCTTGTGTCTGTGTGTGGGAGGCCACGTGTTGGGTTGTGCGGACATGGGTGGTCCTGCTGATAACTATGCCTAGGCTGGGTGTCCTCCGTGTGCTATAGGCTGAAGCCTGTTGAAGCGTGCTTGTGTACTTAGTTGTGGGGTAGGGTGTGTGTGCAGATGACTGACAGCTGTGCCCGGTAGCTCAGGTATGCTCTGCAGCAGCAAGGCTTTTCTTTCTGTGACAGGAGCCTGAAAAGTTTGGTCATCAACACTACCAGCCAGAGCCCCAAGGGAGAACGGGGCTGGAGGGGCAAAACTGGCGCTGGGGTAACCAAGACAATTGTTAATGCTGAACCCCAGCTTCCTGTTTGGCCTTGGGAAGTTTCTTGTTGCCGTTACGCAAAACAATAATGATGAGGATGCCTGTCTCATGTGATATAGAATAGTTCTTAGCACCTAATAAAGCCACAACCCTATGAAATAATATGTGTATAATACTATATATAGTACTGTATGATACTATAGCGGTAGCGTTAGTATATATAGCATTATCCTTGTGGTCCTCCGGTTTAAGTTAGGGGGCCTGCCCACTCCTCCATGCCCCACCCAGGCTACCTCTTCAGTTTCTCTGCCTTCCATCTTCATCCAGGCAAAGGACAGATGAGGAAATTTAATTTACATCGGTATGCTTATGGTAATGGCCACTTAGTGTCATGGTGAAAATGGCAGGCTGGAGCCAGGCATCAGGCATTCGGAACCAGGCTCCTCTTCCCTGTGACTCATGGGAGATTTTTCCCTCCCAGGACCTATTCTGTCTTCGTAAATTAGGGATGTTTACATCCACTTTGTGGTGGTTAACTGTTTTTCTTTAGATCGTTGTCTTTGTATGTTCTCAGGTGGGCCATGGTGCTTGGTCAGCCCTTAATTTGTGTGTTTCTATGATGTTGTTGTTTAATGAAATTAACATTTAAATCAGTGAACCCTGAATAAATCCAATTACCCTCTCTAATGTGGGTGGGCCTCATCCAGTCAATTGAAGGCCTTAATGGAACACACACGCACACACACACACACACACACACACACACACACACACAGAGGCACGCCAACCAGGAGCTCTGCTGTAGCTTGCCTTTGAACTTGACCGCAGCTGGTTCCCAGGCTCTCACCCACCCTCCCTCGTCACAGACTTGGTACTTAACAGGCTTCCACAGTCACATGTGCCAATTTCAAAAATAGGGTTTTTTTTTTCTGTATGCACCTCATCTTGGCCTGTTTCTCTGGAGAGCCCTAACACACACGTAGGGGGCAGTGATGAAGACTGGATTAGTTGATACTGTGGGTGTGCTTAGATCCCTGCCCACGGCAGAGAAAGCACTCCTGAAATACTAGCCACTGTTACTCAGTGAGCGCCCTGCCCAGAACTTTACAGGTGTTCCTTCATGGTCCGCTCAGCCACACTGCGTGGTGGCTTTTGCAAGGAGAAACCTAAAACTCCAATCTGGTAATGGCCCTCGACTTTGGGTACATGCAGAATCAGAGTCCAGGTTTAGGGCTTACCCCGGCGCTGTGGTGAAGCCTCTCAGGATTGCTTACATGGAAGAGGGATGCCTTTTATCATCTTTACTTTCCAGCCCAATTCCAAAGCTTGGCTCCTCGGAAGACCCTTGTTGATGGTAGAGCCACTTTTCTAGAGACACGGTCTGGCCGTTGGGGCCAGGTTGTCCTCTGTCCCATGCTCAGGGAGCAGGTGCATGTCACTTAGGACTTCTGAGGAAAGGCTGGGGTCAAAATGCTCACTTAGCCTGTACAAAACCTTAGGTTTAGTCCCCACACCGAATATACCCAGTCTGGTGTGTGCCTGCATCCACTCAGGAATTCTAACAGGAGGGTCAGAAGTCTAGAGGGATGCCTGGTTCTATGATAAGCTCCAGGCCAGCCGTGGTTACATGAGACTATGAACGATTTCTAGAATTCCTAGAAAGAAGCTATGTCAGCAAAGACTGACCGACTGAAGAGAACTTCGGTGGCGTGGAGAGGTTGCGGTGTTGCAAGTCGAGAGCCTAACAGTCCTGGTGCATCTTCAGCCTCATCAGCAGCCGTTTGTCGCCCTCCTCTGTATGTGACCTAACCTCTTTGTGACCAATAGGTCAATCATTTGGAATATATGAACGGAATCCTACTTCCCTCCAACCAAAGGCTAAGGGTACCGTCAGATATTTCTGAAGCCTGTAGCGGAGCCCTCCCCCTACTCCCTGAGCAGCTGCGGCCTGGCAACCTGATGCATCCAGTGTATTTGAAAAGCATATTACTTTAGGACTTTCTTTGCTCCAGTTACTGTAGACAGTTCCCAAGATTGCTGCCTCTCTGGAACCTGTTATTTGGGGAAACCTGGATCAGTGTTCTTGGATTGCGGTTGCTCCTATTCAGCTCTGGATCGAACCATCCCTGTGAACCATCCCCACTGAGGCAAGAGCTGCTGCTTTGGTTCACAAGATCCTGCCCCCACCCCTAATCCCACCCTAACCCTAACCGCCGAGGAGGCAGGGTGACATTTGACCTGGACAGAGGAGAGCGTGGTCTGACCTTCATCTGCATCTCTCTCAGCACACTTCTTTCTACATCTTCCTTTGCCAGGACTCGGTAGTATCTGCTATCACTGAAAGTCATCTTTAGGCCCTCCCTCCCTCTCCTATGGACTTCACCTCCAGGTCCACTCGCCTCTCCAGGAAGACTCCAGCTCTCCAAGTGGCCTCCTTGGCTTCCACCTGAGGGGCAGTTGCCGTTCCCCGTAGTGCAGCTAGGGGGCACTCTTAAAGTTACATTCCAAACCTGCTGAAATTCCCCCAGGGACTTCCACACGGTGAAGAACTCCTTTTTTCTGGTTTACAGAGTCTTGCATAATTGACCCCTACTGCCTTTCTGACCTGGGCTCTGCCCCAACACACTCCTCACCCAGTCAAACCTGTTCAACCACGTGGTCATCCTTGGCCCTCAGACGTCAAGCTCATTCCTTTTTGTACATGCTGTACCCTTGACCTGGAGTAATCTTCCTCCATTTTCCCCATGGCTGGCTCCCTTTTGAGATTTTTGCTCTGTTGCTTACCATCTCAGAGAAACCACTCAGCCTTGCCCTCTCTGACCTGTCTCCTTCCCTGTCGCTGACCCCTCGAGCTGTCATGTGCATAGTCTTGCTTACTGTCCATCTCCCACGACCCTGAAAACCTTGGCGGTAGGGTTTGGACCGGTACAAGCTCCACCCACTTGTTGAGAGGTTTGGAGACTGTATGAATACCCGCATCACCCCATGAGAGTCCGGAGAGGGTGGCCTCTCTCTGGGCAAGCAAGATTAATCATGGCTTAGCTGTCCTTCTTGAGTCCCCGCTGTATTCAGGGTACTGCCCAGGTGTCCGAGTTATGGAAAAATGCCTGCTGTTTGGGAGCTGGCAGCAATGAACTAAGGTGCTGTGTGATAGAGGGAAGTGATGAGGCGGCGAGGTTAGTTGACCAAGAGCACAGCAAGTGGGAGGGCCCAAGGCCCGTGAGAGCCAGCCAGCTCCTCCAGCAGAAGGACTGGGGCAGGGTGGAGATTGAACAGGACGAGGGGCAGGGTATAAGAAGGGATGTATTACAGCCGGGAGAGGAGGTGGGGTGACATAGCACAGATTACATGGAGCCTCCCAGACCATTTTAGGGCGCTATGTCCATTTCTCTGGGTGAAATGAGGGATGCTAAAGGGATGTGGTGGGGGCAGGGTGATACGGTTGGATTGGTTTTCTAGCTGGTGATTGGAGATCCATAGCATGGACAGAGTCAAGGTGGCAGCATCAGGGGCAGCATTGGTGGGTTTGATGATTGCGACTGGGCCTCGGGAAAGTGTGGACAGTGCCAGTCAGATGGCTTGATATTCTAGCTTGTATTCGATTGCTGAGACAAAACGTTCTAAAAAGCAGCTCAGGGAGGAAAGGGTTTATATGGCTTATACATTCAGGTCACAGTCCATCCCTGAGGGAGGTCAGTGCAGGAACTCCAGACAGGAGCTGAGGAGAGGCCATGGAGGAGTGCTGCTTTCTGGCTTGCCCCGTGGCTCTCCCAGCTGGTGTTTTATACGACCCAGTATTACCTGCTCAGAGGTGGCCCTGTGCGCGTCAATTATTAGTCAAGAAAATGCACCACAGACTTGCCCAAAGGCCAGTCTGACAGAGAGGCCCCTTCTCAATTAAGGTCCCTTCTTCCCGGTGACTTGTGTCAAATTGGCAAAACTGACTAGCATGCTTGAGTTTCCTAGCTCGGGTGCATAGGTTGTCAGTTGTGTGACCTTGGACACGTTCCTTCAGCTGGAAAAACAGAAGCGGCAGAAGACAGACGGTGCGAGATTTATTGTAATTGGGCATGATGTAATCCTGGCACTCAAAAGGCCAAATTCAAGGCCAGCCGGGACCACCTAGGGAGGGAAAAAACCAGGGTGTGTAGGGGGCGGCAGTATTGTAAAGAACTGGTTTACACACCAGCAGGGCTGTCTAGGCCAGCCTGCACCCATAGGGCAGACCTCAAGAAAACAGGTTGGACCCAAGCACAAGTTAGAACTGCTGTCCACGTGCTGGGTCTTCAGGGCGTCTCGGCTCTGCCCAGTACAGCTTCTTTGCTCTGGTCTCCCTCACCACCACCCCAGTGCTGGGCAAGTCTCCTTACCTAACATCCACTAAGGATGGGCTATAGCCGCCACCACCACAAAAATGCCTTACAAAACTGACTGCATGTGTGGGGGCTGGCCCCTCCAGCTGGTCCACTGAGCATCACACCTAGCTAGCGGAGGCAAAAGCACTCTCTGGAGGGACGGCATGAACCATTCTGAGGGCCTTCTGCCAGGCAGCAGCAGGAAAGGTTAGTAGTAGCTGTGGTAACCCTCCGTGATGGGCAGGCATTCCTCCAAGAGCCCCAAAGGACAAAGAAGCCCCCAGCAGGACTTCCCTTCCAGTTCCCACAGCGCCCAAGGAAGATGGTTGAGAAGTTCTGCGATTCACCACTAGGCGGCGCAGTGGCCCCTAGAAGCTCTGAGATCATGGCTTCCTCGTGCCACTTGCCAGGCCCAGGGGCCTGGTGCTCCTTGTCAGCTGTTGAGCTGTTTCAATGCAAATGAGGTTGCTCAAGAGTGTTGCAAGATGGTTCTCTTGGGCAAGTGTTGATGTTCCTGGTGAAGTCCTGTTTACTCAGCCTGTCTTCCATCTCTGATCCTGAAATGGTCTTACTGGCCCCGTTGATGAGATCAGCGCTGTTGCGGTTCCATTGTTGTTGGAGTTGAGAGTTTAGGTTTTGGCATCGGACACACTAGGTAGGATTTAACCCCAGCTCAGCCTTTCGTCGGCTTCGCTATTGGTTTACGTGTTTATTGTTTATTATAGGCTTTGAAAGGAGGGGAGAAGTTGATGTTGCCTTCAATTTTAAGGTAAAAAGATTCAATCATAGTACTTATTTCCATTTTGTGAGCCCCAAAGGAGTGTGGATTCTGACCCAGAATGCCTGTTTCGTGTCCCAGTTCTGCCAGCTATTCGTTCTTGAGCAAGTTCTGGTTTCCTTGTGCCTCAGTTTCATCTGTAAAATGGGGGTGCAAGAGGCCACAGAGATGTACCCATGCTTCTGTAGGAGAGGGTGCCGATGTTGGCTCCTCCCCACTTCGGGCAGTAAGTAAATGCTGTGGGGGGGGGCTGCAGAGGCCAGAGGGGTGCATGAGACCCCTTGGAGCTCTAGTTATAGGTGACTGTGTGCTGCCCAGTGTGGATGCTGAGGAACTCAGGAAGTGTTCTTAACTGCTGAGCCTTCTCTCTAGCCCTGTGCATCAGCCTCTTGAATAGCACAGTCAAGCCTGTGCCTCTAGGCCTAGCCTTTAAGCTTGGGCGGGTTCTGTTTGTTTTTGCTTGTTTTTAATGTTCTTACTTAATTTTTTTTTAATTTCATAAACTATTATAAAATACTTGAAAGTAAATAAAAATATCACACATTTAAACTATTTATGTGTGACATGTGTGGAGGACCGAGGACAGCATGTGAGAGTCAGATCTCTCTGTCCACTGTGTAAGTCCCAGGGATTCCAGGTCATTAGACTTTGTGGCAAGTGCCTTGCCTCCCTGGCCCCTCGCATTGTATTTTTGCGACAGTCTCACTCCGTAACTCAGGCTGGCCTTGAACTCATGGCAGCCTTTCTGCCTCAGCCTCTCTGGTCCTGGGTTAGAGGCATGAGCCGCTGTTCCTAGCTAAGTTTAGTCTTTATTTATTTTTAAGTTTATTTATTTATTTATTTATTTTTTGTATTGAGATTTATTGAGCTCTACATTTTTCTCTGCTCCCCTCCCTGCCTCTTCCCTCCTCCCTTCAACCCTCCCCCAAAGTCCCCATGTTCCCAATTTACTCAGTAAATCTTGTCTTTGTAGATTAGAGCTATGTAAGTCTCTCTTAGTGTCCGCATTGTTGTCTAAGATCTCTGGGGTTGTGGTTTGTAGGCTGGTTTTCTTTGCTTTATGTTTATAAACCACCTATGAGTGAGTACATGTGATAATTGTCTTTCTGTGTCTGGGTTACCTCACTCAAAATAATGCTTTCTAGTTCCATCCATTTTCCTGCAAAATTCAAGCTATCGTTATTTTTTCCTGCTGTGTAGTACTCCATTGTGTAAATGTAACACTTTTTTTTTTTTATCCATTCTTCAATCGAGGGGCATTTAGGTTGTTTCCAGGTTCTGGCTATGACAAACTTATTTATGTTTTTAAATTATTATTTTATATTTGTGAATGTTTTGCCTGCATGTATGTCTGCGCACCATATACATGCCTATTGCCTGAGAGGCCAGAAAAAGTGTTATATCCCCTGGAACTGGGGTTACAGATGGTTGTGAGCCACAATGTGGGTGCTGGGAATTGGACCCAGGTCCTCTGAAAGAGCAGCCAGTGCTCTTGATTACTGAGCCATCTCTCCAAACCTCCAAGTTCAGTTTTAAATAAAGTATACTTTTCTGTTGGTAGGACTTACCTATAGGTACTGGCTGCTATAAAAAGCTGACTACCCAGAAAAGCTAGGCCATCTTTTAAAAACTATTTTATATATGTGTGTGTATACATACATACATACATACATATATATATAGCGTGTGTGTGTGTGCGCACCACAACATGTATATGAAGGGTAGAGGACAACTTACCAAGTCAGTTCTCTCCTTCCATTGTGTGGTCCTCAGGGATCAAATTCGGGTTGTCAGTCTTAGTGACCAGCTCCTTCACCTGTCAAGCTATCTCTTCAGCCCCCACCTGCCTTTTATAGATGAGACAGCTAAGAGTGTCTGCTTGCCCCAGGCGAAAGGTAGCCAGAATTTGGTCTCCTGCTGACTCCAGCAGGTCTTAGAGCCTGTGAGGTGTGGGAGGGCTTCAATGTGGCAGAGCGGGCGAGTCTGTGAGGCCTTGGAGATCCGCGTTTTCTAGGGTTAGTGCCGTAGCAGCCTTCTTCCGGCAGAGAACTGGCTTCTGATTCTTTGAAGCACTGGTTGGCTCCTGGCCCAGAGAGTGCTCAGCTCCACCGACAGGGAAGGACGCTGTCATGGATACAGGGAGGCAGACCAGAGAGAACAGGAGAGTTATCACCCACAGGGAGGCTGCAGAAAAGCACTCTGAAGCTGGGATGAGCTGCAGGGTGTGTGCTGGGTGGTGGGAGCGACAGACATGACTCAGGGCCTGGGACTGATAAGAGTGAGGAGTCGAGGGACGAGAGGGGCCTTCCTGGCAGGAGAAGAGACAGGGCTGGAGAGGAAGCCTTGGAAAATGTAGTATGCCCCCCACCAAAGCAGTTTCCAGGGCTTCCAGGCCCACTAAAACCACTCATCTCCAGTGCAAGACCCAAGCTGTTTCGTGACCATGATCCAACTCCTCTTGGCGCCCTCCTTTGGCCTGTCCCTGGGTGAGCTTGCCTTGTCAGGCATCAGCTTCTGGCACATCTCACCCAGGCTTGTGTTTTTAAACAGTTTCAATTTTCATGGCCCTGGCTCCTCAGCCTCATATCACCCCTGAAGTACAGAGCCCATCTAGTTGGAAACGAGGCTGATTGGTTGTGTTCCACAGCCAGCCCGTGTGGCAATACTGTGACGGAGTGTCGGTACGGCTCACGTGTTGTGTGCTTGCGCACAGTGGGCACACGCCTCGACTCGCAGCCAGGGCAGCACCCACTGCTCAGCTGGCCGGGACACATGATGCTGGGCAGGAAGGAAGCACACTTCCCAGATTCTGGGATCTCAGGAAGGAAGTCCAGGGAACCTGGAGGCCCTGTGTCTGCTCTCTTAGCAGCCTCTGCAGCTCCTATCACCCGCTCTCTCCTGCTGGGAAAGTAGGAAGTTGGGTTGGAAGAGAGCAGTCTGGGCAAGGGCCCAGTCAGAATTCTGAGGCTGCTTGCTAAAGTGCAGATTCTCAGGCCCTGTCCAGACCCACTACCTCAGCATGGGTGTCCAGGGATTGTTTTATTTCAAGGCAGGTCTCCTGTAGTCCAAGCTGGCATTAAATTCGCTTGGTGATGGAAGCTAGCCTTGAACTCCTGATCCTCCTGGCTTCACTCCCATGTGCTGGGATCATAGGCATGAAGCCTATACTATACTGCCTAAGAACTCTTAAACTAAACCAGGGCTTACATTCTGGGTGTGGACTGATTGCCACATTTGGGTTTGATAGACAATGAAGGTAGCAAGAGGGATGTCGCTGGATCCCCACGTGCCTGGACCAGCTCTTTGAAGATATTTTTAGTTGGAGGTAAGCTGCAAGGAACTGTCAAGAAACAGGGTTCTAAGCCTGCTCCTCCCCCAAACACTGGCCTAACACTGGGGCGTTCGAGATCAGTCGCTTAAACCTCCACCCCCAATCTGGCCTCATCGTGGGCAGTGAGGAGACTCTGCCATAAGGCTTTGTTCCTGGGAGAAGGAGGCACCCAGTTGTGGTCCAGCAGAGAAATGCGTCCCACCGCAGCCCTCAGCCAGAACACAACTTGTTGCTCACTTCGGCTTTCTGGTTTGCAGACATGTGACATCGGGGCAGCATTTCCAGTAATGATGAAGCTGATGGAAAAACAGAGACCCGAGGGAAATGCGCCTTGCTCATTGTGTTAACACCTTTTTCTGATCTAAAGTTGCTTAGTTTAGAAACCGAAATGTGCCGTGTGGAACTTGGTTGGCTCTCAGCCTTCTTATAATTGGTCAGTTTCGAAATGTGAAGGCAGAGAGTTTTTCCAAAGTTTCAGGACATTTAGAAGGAAAAGCATGCTTTTCCCTGACTTTTTCTTTGCCCCCCTTGGATCTGGTTGTCACCATGTGACCCTAGTAGCTGGCATAATTATGGAAGGACTGGTAACATTAGTACAGGAGTCCTGCATTAAGATAGTGAGGCCATGTCGGGATCTCTTCACATTCCCCGGCGGGAGGGAACATTGGCTCCCTGTCACTGCCCTTTCCTCAGCTCTGCTTCTGACTTGCATGTGTGGTGTCTTGTGGCATCTGTGGTCTCAGGGACAGCTTTTTTCTTCTCTGGGTCTCCCTGGGTCACCCTGGTTCCCTGTAGGTTCCCTGAGTGTTAAACAGGATCCAAGTGATTAATATAACCATTCCCTCAGGAGGGTGTCAAGCCAGCAACACAGGCCACATTAAGACTGCCTTTGTACACTGGCAGTGGCCCCATGGAGACCTTGCACATACATAGGTCTGTCAGGGAAGGGCGTACACTCTGTTCCCTACCTGCCCCACCCATCTAGTGGCTCCTGGGTCCTCATGTACATTTGATCCCAGAGTTCTGATTTCAGGGCCCATTCCCATGCTCCCGTGACCTGAGCCACCTCTTCTCAAGGCCAGTGACTTTGTGGATAGCAGTGGCAGTCTGGGAGAGAGGAAGGGAGGGCCCTTGAAGGCTGAATGGATAAGAAGCAAGTTTCCCAAAAAGTGCTGGTTCTGGACCTTCCTTCCAGGACTGTGTGGCTGTTGCTGGACCTAGAATTGGCTTCCTAGACTACGGCCTTGTCTGTTTTACAGATTTGTTTGCTAAGCAAACATTTATTTTTGTGGTGCTAGAATGTGTCACAGAACACCATGACCCAGGCAACTTCTAGCAGAAAGAGTTTAATTCAGGGGCTGGAGAGGTGGCTCAGAGGTTAAGAGTATTGACTGCCCTTCCAGAGGTCCTGAGTTCAATTCCCAGCAACCACATGGTGGCTCACAACCATCTGTAATGAGGTCTGGTGCCCTCTACTGGCCTATAGGATATATGTAGGCAGAATACTGTATACATAATAAATAAATAAATCTTAAAAAAAAAGAGTTTAATTCGGCTTAGAGTTCCAGAGGGTTAGAGTCTTTGATGGAATGTAGGCATGGCAACAGGTGGCTGGAGCAGCCAGCTGAGAGCTCACATCTTGGTCCATAAGCGGGAGACAGAGAGCATACTGGGGTTGGTGGGAGCCAACAAGGCCCCACCTCCTAATCCCTGCCAAACAGTTCCACCAATTAGGAACCAAGCATTCAAGCATATGAGTTTATGGGGGACATTCTCATTCAAACCATTACGTAGGGATTCAACCTCATGCATACTAAGCAAGTAAGCTCCAACCCCCAGCCCCTCCCCCCTTTTTCAGATGAAATCTAGCTAAGTTGTCCAGTGTCCCAGTTAGGGGTTCTATTGCTGATAAAACATCATGATGCAAAAGCAACTTGGGAGGAAAGGGTTTATTTCATCTTACATTTCTCAGAACACACTCCATCACTAGGGGAAGTCAGGGCAGGAACCTGGAAGCAGAAGGCATGGGGAACACTGTTTACTGGCTTTCCTATCCCATCCAGGACTGCTGCTTAGTGGTAGCGCCGCCAACAGTGGGCATCCCACATCAGTCATCAGACAAGTATTTTCTTGATTAAGATGCTTTCCCAGATGACCCTAGCTTATGTCAAGTTGACATAAAAACTAGCCAGCACACCCATACTGGCCGTGAGTGTGTGCACTTCCTGCGTCAGCCTCCTCTGTGCCAGGCAAAGAGAGGGAGCGGCTGTGCAGAAGGTGTCTGGCCAGTGGCAGCCCTGGGTGACCCAGTGTGCAGACCTCCTCTAAAGTGGGCATCTCGGATGGCTGTGGTGACACACGCCTGCAGTCCCAACAGAGGAAGCAGGCGTCGCACTCAGCTACATAGCAAGTTTCAGGCCAGTCTGGGTTACATTGACACACTGTCTCTAAACTTCAGGTGTGAGGCGCTGAAAAACTTCCCATTGCCTGGGAGACTGTGGCACATGGGCCATGAGTTTGAGGCCAGCCTGGGCTACACGCTGTCTCAGTAAGGAAACATGTAAAGTAAACTGAGCACATAGCTCCTCCACATTCTCCAGGTACCAACCTTGAGGTGCTGTTCAGAGACCTAGCGCAGATCACCTCTGTTGCCCCAAGGGCCTCCTCCAACCTTCTTTTTAGAGCAGTCTCCAGAGAGCTTGTGCATTCATTCTAGCCCATTTCCTGTCCCTAGTCCCCCACCTAGGTGTCTGCCTTAGGACATGCTCCCTAGGGCTCTGCTTGTGGCCTCCCTTGGGGACAAGTCTTCATCTGGCCAGACTCTCCCCAGCGTTATTGACGGGCTGACATGGACAGAACAAAGAACAGCCTTTTTTTCTAGAACAGGGCAGCGCTCAGAGACATGGGTCTGTCTGTGGTGAGCAGGGAACACAACTCGACTCTGCACTGGACTTTGTCCGCTCTTCTTGGTGGGAAGCTCAGCCTGGACTGTGGTGTGGAGGGGTTAGCCCCGCCCCCAGCCCCCCCCCTGTCCTGCAGGCACTCTCTCAGCTGCTGCTTTCTGGGCAAAGCTTAGTCACCTGAGAGCCAGCTGTGGGGATTTCCCCAGCAGCGAGGCATGCATGCATGCTTCTGTGTGCGCGTGCATACACCGCTGTTTATGTGGCGTCATTAAGCTCAGGGGACCTGTCCAATTCCTTGCAGAGCAGAGGCTGGCCAAGGCAGGAGAGGCCCGGGGGCTTCAGGCAGACACTATGGAGGAGGGGGTTGAGTGAGCCTGGATTTCACCGGTCATGGTAGATAAGCATGTTGCCCTTGCACAGACTCCCACCTCCAGTGACATCCATCTTGTCACACAACTATATTGGTTATGGTGTGGTTTTTTTTTTTTTTTAAAGCCCTTGGAACACTTTGAAGCAAATGTTATCAGTCAGCAGCCTTCTGGGATGTTTGCTGGGCCTGAGGGTCTGTGTACCACAGTGTCCAGGAAGGTCAAGGGCATCCCCCTACATGTGGCTCAGGAAGACAACTTTGGACTAGATTAATACTGGGGCCACAGGTATCAGCAGGCCTGGGTTCCTATGAAACCAATAAAGCAAGGACCAAAGAAAGTTCACGCTCCCGCCATCCGCTGCGGGTTAACTGGACTGGACACCTTGAGTGTTCGAGGTATGGTAGAGTCCAAAGGATTTTCGGGTCTAACTGGAGAGACACAACACTTTTAGTGTGTGTGCTAGGAATGGAACCCAGGGCCTTTGTACATGCTAGGCAAGTGCTCTAACCCTGGGATATGTGCCTAGCCTAGCTCAGTTTTTATCCTGCTATGGCCAAACACTTGCTAACACAGCCCCTCGCAGGCACTCTGGAGCTGGTTGAGACAGTGAATGGGACAGGGAAAGATGAGTGAGATAGACCAGCCTTAAAAAACAGGTATTCCCAACCTCAGTTCAGAAAAGAGTTCTTACCTGGCTTCTGTGGCTTGTGAGCCTTGCTCAGAATCAGGCCCTATTATACCGGTAAGGGGACTCACCCTGATTCATCTCTCTCAGTCCACTCCAGTGAGCCTCAGAGCAGAAGGATGCCCTTTGTGGGGGGGTGCCTGGGCAGGGTCAAGCAGGTAAGCCAAACAAGATCACTGGGGAAGTGGGGGGGGCGTTGTTCAGTCCCTTCCCCTGTGCTGAAGATGTCCTGTAGAACTGGCAGCTGGGCTTGACCCAGCACAGTCCCTTGGGTGTGGCCTCCCCCTCAGCAGGGGGGACATCAGCAGGGCCCAGCAGGTCCTATGGACGCTGCTCACTAAACAGCTGCAGTTGAGAGTCCAGAGTGAGAGACCGGATGTTCTACCCCAGACTGCCCTAGATGGGAAGGATCAATCCTAACGTGCTGCCCTGGCTCCTGAAGGGGCTTGCCAAGAGATGGGTAGGTACAGGACTAAGTCTATAGGCCTGAAGTGTCTGGCTGGCTGGCTGACTTACTGAGTCACTGGCCCATTTCTGTGCTGCCCCTGTGTGTGTGTGTGTGTGTGTGCGCACACACACACACACACACACACACACACACACACACACGCACTACATACACAATGCCCTAAGTGGGGGCTTCTCAGGGGATGGTGGGTGGAGCAGCTGCAGGGAGACATCTCAGTAAATAGGGAGGACCACCAAGGCAGACCACCCTGTGGAGGGAGTGGCTGGGATGCTGGAATTTTCGGTCTTGTGTTTGTTTCTTCTCTGTTGCACACAAGCAGCAGGGCTGCAAGAGAGGTAAGGACCTGAGAGCTGAGGGGGAGGCCACACCCAAGGGGCTGTGCTGGGTCAAGCCCAGCTGCCATGAGCAGATGCTCAGCCCCGCCCACCCATTTCCCCACTCAGTGCCCCTTTGTCTGCCCACACATCTCCCAACTAATGTGGCCACCTGTCTTTAAACAGAAGCTTCTGGTCTCAGCAGCGCGTGGGCCTGCCTGCTACTCTCCGCTGAAGCCCCTCCCTCAGACAGCTGAGTGTTTCCGAAGGTGGCTTTTCCCTGCATCAACTTGGCTGGACTGGCCTGGTCCCAGCCCTGGCTCAGGAAGGCATCCTTTTCTTGGTCCTGTAGAAGCCGTGGACCACCCCCATTCCCCACCTGAGCAGACAGTCTGCTTGTTCTCCTCCCGCGGCTCAGGCTTCAGCGCCCAGTACATTCCTACCCTAGGCTGGGCTGTCCCATGTGTACATGGATTCTGGGAAGGGCAGCACTCTGAGGGAAGGAGACCTTTGTAGCTGCAGACAAACTGTGGGAACATGGCTGCGTTTAACAAAGAGGAGCACAGCAGAAATACATAAGGCCAGAGGGGAAGACCAGAAAATGAGGTCTCCCCTGAGGGCCCCTTTGTTTCCGATTCCTGGCCCACTTGCCTGGGCTCCACTCCGACACCACCTCTTCCTTGCTGTAGGGCCTTGGGAAAGGACATTAACTCTCCTGAGCCTCAGTTTTCTCATCTTCAGAAGGCAGATTATTGTAAGGGTTAAGTAAGAAAACATGTCAGATGTTCAGAGCCATGCCCCACCTTCCTCAGGTTATGTGAGTCGTGATGCTCTCTGCTTGAATCTTAAGCAGGTGGTGCTGTGTGTGTGTGTGTGTGTGTGTGTGTGTGTGTGTGTGTGTGTGTATGTCCATGAGTCCCCACATGGTCTTTCTGGCCTGTGTGATAGGACCAGGAAGCCGAAGATATCCAAAAATGGTAGGACAAATGAACATGTGCAGAAGGGACAAAAGGAGGCCCAAGACCAACAGTAGTAACCAAGCTGCTCCTGGGAGAAAGACTTTCCCCTTCCTGGTGGTTACATCCACATGACCCAAACACCTCCTGTGAGGCCTTGTCTCCCAGCACTGCCCATTGAAATCACTCCCCATCCCACGCCCCTCACCCCCGAGACAGGGTTTCTCTGTGTAACAGTCCTGGCTGTCCTGGAACTCACTTTGTAGACCAGGCTGGCCTCGAACTCACTGAGATCCTCCTGCCTCTGCCTCTCAAGCACTGGGATTAAAGGTGCACACCACTACTGCCCAGCCTCAAAATCACATTTAAACCTGACCTTCAACCAGGATAAGCCAAGTCTGACCAAAGCATAGAAATGAGTTTTGGGGAAACTGGCCTTTGACCTCTTTGTTTTGTCTTCACCATCTTATTTTGTGCCATGCTGGCCCAGATGGCAATAGTCTCTCTCACGGTTGTGCCCGCTCCCGCTCCCTATAGACAATTACTCTATAAGACACGGATGAGCCCGGTGGGGCTGTTGGAACAAGTGTCCATGTCAGTGGGGGAGACAGGGACATGCTCCTCTCATGGAAACAGCTCCTGCTGCTGCTGCCATTAAATACGGGGCTGGCAGCTACAGGCCGAAAGCAGTGGCCAGGTTTCCTGGTGGCATAGTCAGAGAGGGAAAGAAGCACATGGAGTCTAGGAAACTTAAGAAATTGGCCCTGTACAAAGCTGAGTTGTAGCAAAAGAAGGAGGGGAGGGTTAGTATGCAGCTGGTTGCTTAGAAGCTGCTCACGGGTGGGTATGAACAATAGAATTCCCAAAGAGGGAGAGGCCTCTCCTGAGATCCTGACGGAGGGAAGGGCTGGGGGAGGCCTTGGATTTTCATTCCATCGGGCCTGGCAGAATCCCTGAGCTGTGAAAACTGGTCCCCCACACCTTTGGCTCCCTGTCATTCTCCACGGAGTTTGGGCAGTTGGCAGCCCACCCCCTTCTTGTCCCTCCACCCAGGCCTGCAGCCCACCATAGGTTTATTGGTTGGGAATGTGGAACTCGTTCTCCTCCAGGGAAGTGTCCTGCAGACACAGTTTAAGACTGGACTGGGTATGCGGAGCTCGGTTCCCACAGCACTGCAGTTGCTCACGGTTAGGGGCTTAGGGTGGCAGGGGAGGCGGGGTCCTTTCCTCATTTAGCCAGGACAGCCAGACCTTGGGGGAGCTTCTGGAAATTCAGGAGTACCTGCCTGTCGTTCTTGGCTTCTTCCTCATCACTCAGACCCGACAGGAGCCAGGGTCAGCCACCTAAGTGTGCACCAAGCAGGACCATGGACATCATGGGTAACTGAAAGACCCTGTCTCTACCCCATCTTATCACCCTGGAATCCACAGCTTTTGCTGTTGCCTGCTTCCCATTGTATCCCTGAGCCCTCATTCCCACCTGTCCTGAAGCTTTCCGGGGCAGTGGGTCACGCCAGTGTGGAAACTTCTGAAGAAGGTGGGGTGCTGGGCCTTTTTGTTGCCACATTATAGGATGACAAGAAGGTCAGATCGCTAGATGTCCCACTTCAGCCACTGTAAATGGCAAAGTGGGCACAAGGCCCAGGCCCTTGTTACTCTTGCTCCGTATCTCTGCTCCCCCGCCCGATGCCTTGCTCAGTCTTTCATTGGCTCTAGCAAATACCTGAGGGAACAATTCAAAGAGAGGACAGGTCTATTTTGACTCATGGTGCCACAGAGGTCATAGTCGTTGTCACGGAGCAGATCTGCACCTGTGGTCTGAATGCTTCTCCAGCCCACGGCACTCTTTTGGGAGACTGTGGAGCCCTTAGGAGGTGAGGCCTAGCTGCCTGGAGCAGCTCACAGGGAACCAGCCTTTGAAGATTATCCCTGCCCGTATTCTATCCACGCTCCCTGTTTCTTGGTCCACCATGCTGTGAGTGGCTGTTATTGTTCACATTTCTGCTGCCCTGAAATGAGCTTCCCTTCCATGGTAGATGGAACCATGGACCCAGATGAAACTTTCTTCTTCAGTTGTCCCTGCCAGGTCACAGCAATGCAAATGTAACTAATCAATTCCGCCACATTGCCATGGGTTGTGGTAAATAAGACGGCAAGGCAAAGCTGTTCACCTCACTGTAGCCCGAAAGCAGACAGAGAAGGAAGGGGAGGGGTCCAGAAACATCTTTGGGGACATGTAGCTAGTGACCTGCTTCCTTCCAAGTGGGTTCCACTCCCTACTTCTTCCCACCTCCCGCTCTATTTCTTAGGTTCAAAGCCTCAGGATTCAGTCACTTCCTTGAATCCCATCAGCTAGTGACAAGACCTGTAATCCAGAGACTTCTGGGAGATGTTTCATATTCAAACATAAGGCATCTTTCAGAGCTGTCTCCTTTTGGGGGTTTGTTTTTCCAGAAATTGAACCTGTGTTCAGGTGATTCTTTTTCTCTGGAAAGATGGTCTTCCAGGACTCATTTGCTCACATGTGTTATGGCAAGTGCCAGCTTTCTGCCAGGAAAGTCTAGAACATCAGACAACCACCTGAGAGACCAGCAGGCCTGAGCGCTCTACTTGGCATGTGTTGAATATTGAGGCCCTTTGCCCGAGGCCACAGAGCTAGCTCTCAGCAAGGCCAGGCATGCGGATTGCCAGTCCCACACCTCTCATTGTGTGGGAAACTATGTCCCTGTTCTGCAGGACCCTGGCTCTTTGGTCAGTGGAGGACAGGGAAATAAAGCGCCAGTTGGTTTGTGTTGGTCACAGCTGTTTCTTGGCTGTGCCTGCCTCTTGCCCCTGAGCCAGCAGCCCTGTCTGCCTGCTGGCCAGAGGGCCTGGTTGTGTGAGCCAGAGGCTCTCCTCTGTTCATTAGAACTAGGTGGAAGGGGTCCTTCCCACCCCAGGAGAGAGCTTGCCAGGGCGGGCTGGGAGCAGCAGGGTTGGATTTACTCTGCACGTCCAGGGATTGGGAAATGATCTGCTTTTAAAAAGACAGGCTTGTTTCTAGTCTACTCCATTTTCCTCTGAGGATGGGTGTGTGCTCAGGTCTCTGACCTCTGGCCACTTCCAGCTTACCTTGTGCTGCTGTGAATAAAGTTTTATTGGAAGATGAATGGCCGGCCCAGTTACTGTTTTTAGTATAACCACTGAGTGGTATTTATTTATTTATTTGTCTGGAAATGGACCCTAGGTCCTCAAATATGTTAGACACGCACTTTGCCACTGAGCTACAATCTCAGCCCTCTTTAGATTTTGAGACGGAATCTAAGTGGCCCAGGCAGGTTTTGAACTTCTGGCCATCCTGCCACCACCTCCCAAGTTCTGGGACTAGCGGTTTCCCCATGCCCAGCCCACTTTTGCACTATCGTGGTAGAACTGAGTGGTCTTCTCAGAGACCATCTGACCCCTAGCACCTAAGGTGCTTTCCCTGGCCCCGGGCTGGCAGAATAACCCTTCCTGGACTGTCTACACCCAGGCAGAATGCCTTCTGTGGTTCACTGGAGGAGATTCGCCTTTCTCAAAATACTTTCTCCTGAGGGAACCCAGAGGGAACCACAAAGGAAGAGGGGGTGCAAGATGTGGGCACAGGCAGGTAAGCTCCCCATCCCACCCCACTCTGCCCTGGACCCTCCTTGTCTGCAGCTACTTAGAACCTTGGTGGTCCTCAGCGTGTCTGCCCTTCCCAGCTCCGTGAGGGCAGGTCCTGCCAGCTGCCAGTCTTGGTGCGAGGCTCTGGCCTCAGCCCCAGCCCTGTTTGTCCCTTATTCTAGCTGACCCAGTCTGAAGGTGATGGTGGGAAGTATCTCATACTAAATGCAGGGGTTTTCTCGGTGTATCCAGCGTAGCGTATCATACCATTACCACCCTTGCGTCCTGGGCCCATGACTTCCCTGGTGCTCCCAGAGCTGAGTGAAACTGAGAGCCAGGCTCGTGCTAGCTACATCATGGGAAGTGTTACCCGCCGTGGTGCGTAACCTTCAGTAAGCACTGGTAATTACCAGGCGTTATGGTGGCTACTGGTATCACCTCATTTAGTCATCACAGCAGCCAAGAAGGCAAGCATGTCACTTTATCCTGAGTTTTAGAAGCTCAAGAATAGACTTGGAGGGAATGGAGAGATGGCTCAGTGGTTAAGAGCACTGGCTGCTCTTCCAGGGGGTCCTGGGTTTGACTCCCAGCACCCACATGGCAGCTCCCAACCATCTGTAACTCCAGTTCCAGGAGATCCGACAGCTCTTCTGGCCTCCTTGGGTACCAGGGACGCAAGTGATGCACAGACATGCATGCAAGCAAATCACTCAAAAAAGAGACTAAAATAAAAATCAACTTTGAAGAAGAGGTTTATTTAAAAAAGAAAGACTAGGCTCCAAAAGATTAAGTAACTTCCTTAAAGGGGAGGATCCTGGGTTTGTACCCAGGCCTCAGACCCCAGAGACCGCTCTAGAACTCGCTCTTGAGTTACAGTAAAATTTGAAACAGCAGCTTCCCAGCTCTCTGGGTCGGGGGCTGGGGAGGGGAGGCAGGTTTGTGAACAAGTGTGTAATGTGCTGGAAACGGTGGCATCGAGCTCTGGTTGCCTGATCAGTGTCCCTGCGAGAGATGGGCATTGTACTAGCTGTGTAGCCTTGAGTGAGGGACGCCGCCTCTCTGGTTCAGTTTGTGTGTAAGATAGAGTACTAACAATACCTGCTGTTGTAGCTTTGTCCCGGAGAGGAACTAAGTAGCGCTTATATGAGGTGTGTGCCTCAAAGCTGGGTAGCCCACAAACGCTGGACCAATGTTGACTATGTTGTCTGCTATAGAGAGGTCTGCAGCTCCCCCTGGCCAGCACTAGCAGCCCTGCAAGGGTTTGCCTCTCATGCATGCAGCCCAGCACTAGCCTATGGCTGTCTCCTGCGACCAGTACCCTGTACTTGGGGTCATCTCCAGGAGTGGTTCCATTCTCATGGAAACCTGGGCTGATTGCTTCCCATATGAAAAATGTCTCTTGAACAGTTTGGGGCCAGAGGCGTGTGCCCACCTCCTGAGTCCATCATGGGAGTAAATGCTCTACTATAGGCAGATGGTGCCTGTGATGACCTCCAGTGTTCATGGTGACTTTTGATATTCCAGAAATGTTTGAGCCAGGACTGGCCTGGTGACTCAGCCCAGTAAAGGTGCTCACTGCGTAAGCCCAGCAATCCAGGCTCAAACCCTGGAACACATGTAAAAGTGGAAAGCGGGAATTGATTCCCTAAAGTTGTCCTCCTGTGGTATGCTAACCAACACGTGTGCGTGCACATACACACTAGAAATGTTCATGTCAGTGAGCAGGTGAAGAGTTTCTCTCCTATCATAGTACTTAGGGCACCTTAGCCCTTAATGACCAGTTCCTCCGTGACACTCTGGTTTTATCCTTCCTCTTGGCAGGAGACAACAGAACCCTGTTTTATTGGTGAGAAAACTGAGGCCCAGATGGGAAACTATTGTCTGAGCCTGGATTAGAGCCCTCATCTCCCCACCACTAAAGGTCCCTCTCCTGGGTCCAGTGTGAAATGAAGGGCTTTGCAGGACAGTGGTTCTCAACCTGTGGGGTGCGACACTTTGGAGTCTAATGACCCTTTCATAGGGGTCACCTAAGACCATCAGAAAATAGGAACATTTACATTACGATTAATAACAGTAGCAAAATTACAGTTATGAAGTAGCAATGAACATAATATTATGGTTAGGGGTCAGCATGAGGAACTGTATTAAGGGTCACAGCGTTAGGAAGGTTGAGAACCACTAGGAGTCTTCTGCTCCTACCACCATCATCTATTGGGGGGCGGGGGCGCAGCTGCGGCAAGAGCTGAACACAACTTTAATGCATGTGGTATCATAAAACTTGAAAACTGCCCTGACATTTGAGGTCCTGAGTCTTGTTTGCTGAGCCTGCTGGCCTTTGACAATCCTTGGAGCCACCAGGCCCCTTAGGACCAGCCTCCCACATGGCTCCAGAGGCAGAGCAGAGCCGCCTTCTCCAGCCCACACTAAAGCCGAATCCCATTGCAGGGAGGGCCTGGGTCAGGAGTCTGCTTCAGAGATTCCTGTGTTTCAACAGACACCTCATTATCCCAGCCAGCCTCTGTAATCATACAGCCCACGCCCAGCAGTCATCCTAGGCCAGGAAATCACTCCCTCCCCTCCCCCGCCTTCCGCCCAGGGCTCCCTGAACCTCGGTGTCTGCAGTCACTCTTCAGTGGCCCTCTTGCCTGCCTAACGGTTTTCTCTCCTGCTTCTCCTTGCTCTCTCGGGGACTTGGAAGTGTGGCTAACCAGCTGGACTGAGTCTCCCAAGAAGGACGTGACAGGTACTGCCTTGCGTGCATGCGTGTGAACATGTGTCCCAGAGTGTGTGCCGAGGAGGCAGGCTTCCCTGCGCATGCTTCCCTTGATCTGCATGCAGGGCTTTTCCACTCCTGGGCCTTCTGCCTGCTGAGAGAACCCTTTGTCGTCCTCAGATGAGCCATGGAGCCTTGGAGAGTGGTGAGAGTGAGTGCGTGCTGGCCCAGTGCCTGTGGCTTCAAATCCCAGCTCCGCCATGCCCTGCCTGTGCTGCCCTGGGTGTGTGTGTGGGGGGGTTGCATAACCTTCCCAAGGGCATGTGATGCCATCTCGGGGCATTTCTGTTCCAGGATGATGGCGGGCTGCTGTCATTTTTGGCCTTATCACATTGACCATCCCAGGGAGAGTAGCCAAAAATGAGCCATCTCTCATCTGAGGCAGAGAGTCCCTGACATCTTCCAGAAATCTCTCAGGGGAGTTTGAGATCTAGAGAGCAGGAGGTTCCTTGCTGTGCATGTGATAGGATAGATCAGAGCTCCAGATCCCAGCAGTTCAGAGCTTGGAATCGCCCCAAGGCCGTTAGCTGCCATGAGGTACCCTTCAGGGCCTGGGGACTTAGTCTTTTTCTGGTCCATCTGGGTCAGGGTCTTGATTTTCTAGCCTTGTGGCAAAAGCCATGGACAGCAGGACTATAGTGCTTAGAGTAAGTGGTGGGAGAGCGGTGGCGTTTCCAGAAGAGTCTTCCACAGGGTCCCGTTCTTTCTAAGAGCAAACATTAAGGCTGAAGGGCTGGGGCGGCACCACAGGGCTGGAGGGAGAAGAGGTCTTGGGCCAGTTGAAGGTTACAGCTCAAGCTCCATTCCCCTGCCTCCTGCCACTGCTGTTGGCAGGGATGAGCGTGTTGAGCATCCTGGGAGAGAGGCCAGGCGAGAAGGCAGTGGGGGAGGTCCCCCGTCCCTCCTGGTCATCCTTATGGTGTCCCCTATGATGCTGGCCTGTGCCTGAGCTAATCACTGGGCTCCTGTCCCTTTTTCCCCTCTGCTTACGCCAGGGAGCCCGAGCCCACTTGGCCCACAGCAATGCATTCTATTCACCAAACGTATAGCTGAGAGGCCAGCAGGCCCAGTGCAGCCTGGGAAGAACCGGCTGCAAGCAGCCGCTGGGACTTGGTGGGATGCCCAGGGTTGGGAGGGTTATGGGGAACCTGGGGCTGAGATCCCACAGGGCCTGGCCAACTGAGAGTCTAAGGCTAGAGTCTCTCCCAGCCTTGGTTTCCCTTCTGGAATGTTGGGGGAATTCTGTCAAACAGGAAACACAGAGGTGATGGGCTGATGCCAGAGATCCTAATAGATTGGGGTCCTGGGGCTGTTTAGCCTGGCATCCAACCCAGAGTGACATGGGGGGCTCTGAGCTGGCTTTCTCCTGCTAGTAAGCCCCTGCCTGCCTGGAGGTAGGTCTAGGAGAGGTGTATTGCAGGGCTTTCCTCTGCACCCTCCCAGGGCAGTGGCTTTTGCTATGAGCTGCCCCTGGCAGTGAGGTCTTTGGTTCCTCCCATCTCCCATGCTCTGCTATGAGCTGCCCCTGGTAGTGAGATTTTTGGTTCCTCCCGTCTCCCATACTCTGCTCTCTAAGCAGCTGTTTGTACTTTGCTCAGGGCTTTAGGCCCTGTGACTTCAGTGTATATGCAAAACAGCCCCTGAAATACTGTTCCTGTTTACAGATGAGGAGGCCAAAGTCGAAAAGGTTAAGTGTCCTCCCCAAGATCACAGAGCAAGCAAGGGCAAGACTGAACTGGACCCTGACTCTAAGCTTTTGCCTTTTGAATGCCAGGCAATGGTTGGGTCTAGGTCGTGTCTTGTGGCACCCGTATCAGGTCTGAAGCATATGGTCTCGTTGGGAAACCATTCCCAACCAAAAGCCCAGGAGAGAACAAGACGACGCTCTGTGACCTGAGTGCTAAGGGAGTCTCCTAGAGAGGCAGAAGTGCTTGGGTAGAATTGAGAGCAATAAAAGAGAAGGGAATGCATGTGGACAGGGGGCAGGGGCCTACAGGAGCTGCTGAAGAAGAATGTACACAGGGACATCATAGGTGCTGAATCATGAATGTTCCGTGAAATGGTGGAGGAGTAGCAGGGAAGCAGGGGAGCATCAACCACAGGAAAGGCTGAGCTCGGATCTGCCTTTTATCCTGTAAGTAATGAGGAGCCATTGAAGGTATGGGAGCCGGGGAATGACTTGGCAGAGGCCTAGTTTAGAAGCTTAAGTTGACAAAGGAAATCCCAAAGTTCTATGCAGATGGTAACTGGAGGAATAGGCAAGGCAGGAGCAGGGCACAATTCCCAGGACCCTAGCAGGCCCAGCCAGGGACTCCGATAAAGTGGAGAATTTCTCTCCTGCAAAGTCCCATTCTAACCCAGGAAACAGTGCTCTCTAGAAGGGTCCACCCCTACCCCTCTCACTCTGCCAAGCGCAAGGAGGTTCCCCTCCTCCCGCAGACTCCTCCAGACCCCAATTTTCCAGGCCCTGCCTGCCTTGGAGGGGATCCAGAGCTGCCTCTCCAGATGACATCACCAAGCAGTTTCTCATCTGGATACCTGTTCCTAGTGCCTGCTGCCACGCTGACAGCCCAAGAGGCAGACGCCAGAGGGAGGAGCCGGGAGCCTGCCTGCACTGGGGGTGGAAAGGGGAGAAGGGGGAGAGAATCCCACAGCTAGTACAGCTGTCTCCAGGAAGAGTGGCAGCCTGCCTGTGTGTGTGACCCTGGAGAAGGGTCCCTTCGCTTTGCCTTCCCGAGTCCCAGAATGCTAGCCGTTAAGAGGTTCCGGCCAACTTTCCAGGCAGACTTCAGATGAGGGCTGTGGGTGTGTAGATTTTTCTCTGCTTTGAAATCTTGCCTCAGGTTTTTCTTGGCTTGGAAATGAGCTGATATCTGTTGTGTCACAGGCACCTCGTCTTTGTCTTCTCGTCTTTGTCGTCTGGCCACAGACCTGGAGCAACTTGCTCCTTATTACCTCAGCTTCACATCGCCCTTGCCCCTCTTCCTGTTCAGGCATTTATTGTCCCCCTGTTGGGGAGGTAAGACCCTTCCTGGTTTGCCCAGATGGGCATAACAGCCACACCATCTGTCCGGAAGTACTTTGACTTCACACTCAGTGCCTACCACTAACGGACATGTGCGCTAGCCAACAGAGGTGACCGTATGAATCTATAAAAATCCCAAACTCCAGTGTTGACCGGGTGTGCCAGGGGCCAGGGGTCTTCCTAGACACTAAGCATCAATGGCACCTGTAGGCTGTGTGTGATGTGGGAGTGAGTGTGTGCTTGGTGGCATGAGACAGCTAAGTGACCTTAGGGAATCTGCTTCCCCTCGAGACATTCAGTTTACCGTGTGTAACATGGGGCTCTGTGGAGCCCTCTGTGGAAGGTTTCTGTGAGGACCAAGCATGACGCTTCGCTTGGATGTTGAGTATGGGACTGACCCTGAAGGGCCCTGATGGGGGCTTGCATGTAATTGGCGTTCTCAGGACTTAACTCCCACTCCTGTCCCCCATTTTGGTCTTGTATTCTCCTCTTCCATTTTTCACATCCGAGACCCCCTCGATGGCTGGTCTTTTTCTGGTTTGTGCTACGGAGGCACTGATAATCCCCAGGGCACAGTGGGAGGCCACCTGTAGCCCGGTGCCCGGTCTGTCTAGCTGGTGCAGAAGCTGGTAACATCTGCATACAGAGCTGGGCCGCCCAGCTGTTGGTAGTGTCTCTGCCTGAAATGCAATTCTGGCTTTTCAGGGGCTCCCTGGGGCTTGCATGCGTGAGCTCATGGGGCATACCTCAGCTTCTGAGCCTCCGAAGGTTCCATCTGGGGCTACAAAGCCCACATTATGTGGGAGAAAAGTTTCTTTCTCTTTCCAGGAGAATAAACTTCTTTGACTCCCCCAGAGTTCTCTGGCCACAGACCCTGACAGCGCCTTCTTCACACAGGACCCGGAGGTCTAAGCATTGTGTCTCACTTTTGGCTGCCTATCTGAACCCTGGGACAGGATGGGGTATGCAAAATGAGTCATGCCTAGGCCCCACCCACTAAAGCTGTCCCTCTGAAGCCTGGGCATCAGAGTAAAGAGGTTTAAAAGCTCCTGGGATAAGTTTCCATTCCTAAGTGGAGGGTCATTGTGTCGGAAGGACAGTGTGTATTGAAATAAACGAGTGTTCTGTAATTAGAAGAGAGGTGGACTTGAACCATTGAAACAACCGTAAGTGGTTTGACTGTCTCTGTATGAGCTGTGGGAACTGCATGCGTCTCCTGTCCTCTCTAAACCTCTCATTAATCTGGGAATTAAAGGGAAAGGGAGAGGGGGTGTCTTGAGGTGAACCGAGCCATACCTGCCCTGCTTGTGAGTCAGACCCCGTCATATAGAGGGAATGTGTCTGAGGCTGAGGCACCACAACAGACGGGAACCACTGGACTAGCTCTCTGGCCACACACTTGTGCGAAACCTTGCTAGGGTTGTGCATTTGTTTTGGTTTTGGAACAGGGGTCTTGGCTGGCCTTGAGCTCTGCTTCAGCCACTAGTGTGGGAAGGACAAGCTGACTGACCAATGTGGTGTAAAAAATGTACTAGAATTCCCTTGTGGGTGGAGAGGTCTGGGAAGTCTTCCTGAAAGAGGTGGTTAGTCATTTTCTGCCTGTGGATTCGTTGAAGACTAGCAGGGCATCCTGTCTTTGAGAGTGTCCTCAGTGACGGCTGAAGGACAGAGATTTGGCAGCACATCCAGCCACATACCATTTAAGCTGCGATGGACACCCTGTCTGTCCACTTTCTAGCCCAGTGCTTGTTCCATGAACGTCACACTGGTTCAGTAGCCAAATAGGACAAAGAACTGACTTGCTTCTGGAAGCGGGGCTTACCTACCCTCTCTCCGATACACCCCAACCTTTGACTCTGAGGCTCTTGAAACTGCCCAGAGCTTCAAGGCAAGGGGAACCAGTCACCCTCTGCTGGTTGAGATGGCGGCAAGGCCCAGGAAAGCTCCTCCGGGAAGCCTAACACTGCTGTCTGCCTGGCCCTCTGAAAGCCAGGAGGACAGGAATGGAGCCGAACTTGAGGAAAAGTTGGCGGGGGTGGGAGGATGGGGGGATGGGGGTGGGCTCGGCTCGCCAGCACTGGCTCTGGGACTTTCTTCTTGGGTTTCAAGTAAACAGTCTGGGCCCTCCTCCCATCTCCTGCCTCCACCCCCAGCTCCTCATTCGACGGGTCTCATGTGTTTCTATTTAAGGGTTGCAAGTAAGCCCTAGTGATTGGCGGCCTCAAACCCTCTTGACTCTTTGCTGGACCTAGGCTGTGGAGAAGTTCTCTCCCTCTCCCTCCTGAGGGGATCCCTGCTGCCTTTTCTCTCTGGGTTTATAGGCTGGGGTAGAGGCAGCAGGCCTCCTGGGCCTCCCCTTGTCTCTTCTTTCTCTCTCCTGTGCTCTGGTCTCAGCCTTCATGGGCCGCCCACTGTGCTCTTGGGGCCCTCCTCTCACACCCCAGCCAGCACAAGAGTCTGGAGAGAGGGGAGGCCCCAGACCTCTCTGCAGACTCCCCCATGCCGGGCTGTGACTAACTTCACAGGCAGCAGCAGGCTTTTCCCTCAATTTCCTTGTCTTCCATCTCTGCCTGACTCTGCCTCTCTCCACCCCCTTCTCCTCCCCCGTCCCCTGGCTCCCCATGTCCCCCGGTCCCCGCGGTGCTGCGGGCCGGTGTGGGGCCTTGCTATATGGCCTGTCCTTGGGGTCCAGCAAGCTGCGAGCCCTGGCTACGGGCTGCTCCTCGGTGCAGCGCTGGCAACCGAGCAGCCTCCCTCGAGGGCGATGGACAGAGGGCGCCCCGGACGCGGGGCCACGGCCGGCCGCTGGCTCACCGCATGCTTTCTGCCCTCGCCAGGTGCCGACACCAACGCCGAGCCCATGATCCTGGAACAGTATGTGGTGGTGTCCAACTATAAAAAACAAGAGAACTCGGAGCTGAGTCTCCAGGCCGGGGAGGTGGTAGATGTCATCGAGAAGAATGAAAGTGGTGAGTACCTGGCCTTCGGTTGTCCACTCCAGGTTCCAGCCTGGCTCCTGGGCCCTGCTGGGTTTTTGTTCCTTTCCTCCTCCCCCACCTCTGCAGCTATACGTTATTTCCATCTGGCAGGGAGAGGGCCGAGAAGTCTGAAGTTCCCCTGTTGGTTTGGGCTGCAGGCCAGCAGTTTGCCTGGTGGTGGAAGAATGTCTCCCTGGCTTGAGGCTAATTAGCCAGCTTGTGCTAACGCAAAGCCAAGGTGGCTGCTGAAGCATCCATGCTCTATTCAGGGACCCCGTGCCATCTGAGGCCCAGAGGAGATGGTAGCTTTGGTGCCCAATGACAGCTTCCCCGGTTGAGCTATCTGCCAGGATCCAGACAGAAGTGGGAGGACCCAGCCTGCTGGTGGAGAAGACAGGCCATGACAATGGGTTCCAGAGACCTCTGGCAAGATGTCTGAGGAAGGGCCAGGCCTGCGGGAGGTTGGCTCGTGTCTGGGCAGTGAGTGGGTAGTGAGCTGGCTGCCCCCTGCTGAGCTGGAAACTACCAGGACCAGGGAAGAGGGCCCAAGCACTGGATAAAGCCAGGCCCTGGAGCCAGGAGGGGTCCTGCCGCAACCACTGTGTCATTAGGAACTGACGTGGGGAACAAGCCATGGCTTCCCAGGGTCCCGGAGTTCTTGCAGAGTGGACCAAAGTCCCTTGGAATCCTTGGCAAGAAAAGGTACAGCAGACAGAGGGAAGAGGGTTCAAGTCTGTCAGTCCCCTGTTGCAGGCTCCTGTGGCCCCTGAAGGGCAGGAAGGTCCTTGGAAGTACGGCATCCCCTGCAGCTTGAAAGCCCCTGCCAGGGCTTGAGAGGATTCAGGATCTTGTTTTGGTTTCAGTTTCGGTTTGCTGGGGGCAGGCCTTTGGCATAGGTATGCCCCTGGGTCGCATTTGTGGGCCCTTCAAAAGGGAGGCCCGATCGTCTTCTCTATTCCTTCTGATATTTCAAAAGGAAAGCAGTTCAGTGGGTCACAGTGTCCATTCTGTAGATAGGATGACTGAGACACGGAGAGCTGGAGTGGAAACAAGTATCCTGAGGTCAAAAAACACAAAACAAAACCAGTGCTCCCAAACTTCTGAATGATAATGCCTCTAGGTGGCTGCAGAGAAGCTAAAAGAAATCTCATTGGACATTCCAAGGGACCCAACTCCCGAGCACAGGGCTGTGATGTGAGCATAGACTGGACTCTCCATCCTGAGGCTGTCATCTTTCCTGACCGTTTACCCTCCCTGAGAAGTCAGGCTCTGTCCTTGTGCATGGGTGGTGGGCAGGGACACGGCACACATGACAGAACATGACCTGGTATCAGATCTGGATTCCAGGTGACCACCGCCCTGGTTCCCTTCCTGTGTAACTTTGCCGTGTCATGCTGTTGTCTTGGGGGGCTGGCTCTGGGAGCCCCAAGGCCCTGAGGCCCCAAGGGGGGGTCTGTCAGATCTCTCACCACAGAACGAGAGGCGACAGGGGAGGAAAGTTTGTTCACTTGGGAGCCTGCTCCTAGTAAAGGCAGGAGATCGCTTTTGAATGCAAAATCAGTTCTTTCATGTTACCTGCCACACCACCACCACTGTGTGACTCAGAGTAGCAGGAGGTCGGGAGCCTCTGAGCCTGGGGTCAGCCAGCCATTGGCCAGAGAGAGTCCTGGTACACCATTCCGGGCTGAGCGAGGTGGCACATGTCTTTAATCCTAGCATTCAGGAGGGAGGTAGACACTGTCTGGAGTTTGAGGCCACCCAAGGCCCTGTCTCAAAAAATAATAAAATAAATGAAAATTAGAAAGGACTCTGGGGACTCACTTACCTTTCCCCTTTCCGTCACGTATGTGTAACCCTTAGAATACACGGACCCTTGCCTAAGGGTGAAGGAAGGAGAACTCGGAGAAGACGTGCGTCTGTGTTAGGCTTAGAAACCTGCGTAGTCTGCTTGGCTGTAAAGGGGCTCAGCTTGCCTCTGCCACTCAACCTTGAGCGGCCCCGTCTAGCACAGAGGCCCCATAAGAGAGCTGCTGTCCTTAGATGCAGGATTCTGACTACCAGAGCACTGGGTAACTTCAGGTCCCGTTACTTGGCCAGGCCTTACCTATTCCTTCTGTAACATGGGGTAGCCTTGTGGCTGCTTGGAGTGCAGGCTGCCTTGTGTCTGAACTTCTGTTATTTGTGGCTTTTCTGCTGTTCTCATGGTTTGTGGAGATAGCTGTGTGTCCGAACAAGGATCTGGAGTACTGTGGCTTCCTGTCTGTCTGTCCATCTGAAATCAGGATGGCTGGGATGGACAGTCAGCTTAATGAGAGAGACAGGGTAAAGAGGAGAAGGTTAGATGGCCAGACTTCAGCTCCTGGGAGGTAATTCTCTGGAGGCTGGACTGTGGGGGTGCTGTAGATGAGCTGTGTGCATCCTGTGAGATGGTTTTGGAAGGAGTGGTGAGTGAAGCTTCAGAACTCTGGAACAAAGACCCAGTTGTGATGCCTTTGACCTGGGACACGGTGAGCGTGTTGCAGCATTTCCACGGGCGTTGTTGGGCTGCAGCCCCAGTGAGTACCATCCCCCAGGCCTCCCCGTGTGCCATTTGGGGCAGGCCTCTGCCTGTGTGCCCTTTCACTTATCTGGGAGGCACTCAGATGGAGGGTCCATGGAAAGACCTAGAAACCTCTGGCTCTGCCTGACTGTCAAAGGCCCCCTGTGACCTGGACCTCAGTCACAAGGTAATGTGGGATGTGGACATGCCAGCAGCACTCTGTGGCTGTCACCCATCTAAGGAGATCTGCCTAGAAAGTCACCAAGTCCATAGACAGTAAGCGCCAGGCCCCAAGCCCCATACTGAATAGGATAATTGTACCAGTTTCATGGAATCCTGCATGATAAAAGGCACTTTACCATTTAGCAGCTAAGTGTTTAGGTGATTCTTAGAATCCAAAAGCTGAGGGCTCTCCCTCCAAAAAGGCCCCAGGAGAGGCTGAGATGTGCTGATCTTAAGTGTCTAGTGGGTAAAAGTGTGTGTCGGTGACAGGTGGATCAGAGTCATGGACTGATCAAGATGATCATCCTGGGATCATAGGTAGTGCGGTGTTAGTGATTAAATTGATTGCTTGAACTTGGAGGCAGGTATCAGTTGAGAAGATCTCAAGACGGTGATGAATAAGGATACCCCATCTCAAGGAGCACATGTCTGGGCAGAAGTCGCAAGCACCTTTTTGATCAAACAGAAAGAACCCATGTAGGAAGGCTCACCGTCCACTGGTCAATAGGACACATAGAGCAGAAAGATACGATTTCCAGCGAGCCACGCCAGGGCCTGTAACAGCCATTGTTTCTTTATGGAAACTCCTTGACCCTTGACCCGAGCCTCCTTACAGGACATTCTTGTGTCGCAAAGACCCGCACCGGCTGCCCCCTCTGGCAGGCATGGCTGGTGTGACGAGCAGGCAGGTGACGTCAGGGTCCTGGTTGCTGGTTTTCTGTGTTGAGCGAAGCTGCCTGCAGCTTTCCAGGATTGTTTCCTTCTGAGACTGCAGCCAGGCAGGGAGTGTGGAGGTGAGTCAACAGGATTTCTCCCCCCTCAGCTCTTGTCCTCTGACTCTTGTATCTCCTGGTTTTGCTGTGATACCCTGATGGTTCTGATGCTTCCTTGAAAACAAGGGGTTTTGAGCTCCTTTGTTCACCCACTCACTCTCCCCACGAGAAAACTAAGCCATGGGATGCTTTATCCTCCAAATCCAGTGCTTTAGTACAGTTGATCTGTGACTAAAGGCTGGACAGTCTTCTAGCTTTTTCGGGAGATGATTGAAAGACTATGGGAAAATCTCACGGAAGCCAAGAGAGAAGCATGAATCCCAGCCTTCGGGAGGCTGGGACTGGGAAACCTCACTCTTCCCTTTTTTGGCTGTCTCTGCCCTACCCCCCTCTGAGTGTAGGGGGGATCACATGGCATTCATGTGGTGGTCAGAGCACCAGTTTCCCCGAACTGGTTTGTTTTCTCTTTCCACTGGGGATTCTGGGAATCAGGTGTCAGACTCAGGTGGTCCAGCCTGCAGAACAGAGACTTTAACTTATTCTTGTCAGCTAGAAGGCAGGTTTTAAAGAAGAGAGCTGTTTGGGTAAGGGGTACTGCACAACATGGTATCTGTAACCATTTTACTTGGGAGGCTGAGTATGGAAGCAGAGAGGGCCAAGAATCTAGAATTCAAGTACTGGGTTTCAGATGTTACTCTGTGGTAGAGTACTTCCTTGGCATGCTCAAAGCCTGAATTTCACCCCAGTACTATAAAAAGGAAGGAAGGAAGGAAGGAAAGAAGGAAGGAAGGAAGGAAGGAAGGAAGGAAGGAAGGAAGGAAGGAAGGAAGGAACCAGTGCTACCCTGACATTAGAAATAAACAATTTGCTAAAAAAAATTTTTTTAACTTATTTTATGCATCTCAGTGTTTGCCTGCACGTATGTATGAGCATCACGTTCATGCCTGGTACCTGCCGAGGTCAGAAAAGAACATTGAATTCTCTAGAACCGGAGTTACGGATGGTATATGGGTGCTGGGAGCTGAACCCAGGTCTTCTGTAAGAGCAACATGTGCCATTACCTGCTGAGCCATCTCTCTAGCCCTTCAGTTTTCTTTTTCCAGAATAAAAGGGGGTATGTACCACACAGACTTTATAAAGGTAGAACATACTGTACAGGGTGCTCATTATTTACTCCCTGTTATTTTATGACGTTAGAGTATTTCCTTTGTCCCAGGCACTGTGATAATTGTTTATACACCCATAACACCTCTATCTAGTGGGTGTGGAAATTCTAGCACTTAAGATGAGGGCTGTATTGGGAGGATGGGATAGCTTTAATTTTTGACTTACATTTATTCCTTAGGGGTAGGGGGTTGCAGGGGCATTCATGCCACAGCGTGCGTGTAGAGGCTGGAGGATAACACACGGGAGTTGGTTCCCTCCTACTGTGTGGGCCCCAGAGATGCCCACTCCAGTGGCTATGCCCGGTGGCACCTTCACCCACTGCTCCATCTCACCCACTTGGCATAGCTTTCTTTATGACTCTCCGCTATCTTAAGTTGACTCTGTTTAGCTTCTAAGTTGTGTGCTTAGATTACACTTGACTAAGGAACGACCTGAATGCCGCCCCAGACTTCCAGCCGTAGGAAGTGGACATCCCAGTAAAGACAGGCGAGGCCGTTTCTGGAGAGGATAGTTTATTGCCAGATGCACTGCAGAGTAATGAACTACTCAAAACAGCCTTGTAGGAGTGAAGCTCCCTGAATCAGTCTGCACTGAAGGTATGTCTGGCCTTCACACAGTCCTGTAGGAGCATCCGAAAGCCTTGTTCCCTGATAGCTCTTCCCTTCCTAAATGCATGTGTATATCCCTGCTGTATTTGCCTAATCAGCAGTTCCTAAGTCCATCCTGGTCCAATGTTGTCTCTGGTATGCAGTGTGTTCACTTCCTGAAGAGAGGGCCCAGAGAGCATAAATCCCTGAGCAAGTGAGCCTGGGGCCCTTCGGCCCAGCCTGTTCACTGTGGGACAGAGGTCATCTTGCCACTGCAATTGCAAAATAGTCTCCTAATGAAAACATGAGACTTCAGGTTGGGTAAACCTGGCTGTGATTTTGAGTCGGTTGCTTTGTGGCCCTCGGAAGGTTTCTTGGGTCCTCCAAGTACTGTTTCCTTACCTATAAAACAGGAACAACCGCACAGCCCCTGCCACAGCCGGAACATTGGAATATTAGAGTTGGAACATTCTGATTCAAAAGGGCTACAGAGGCCCAGGACCGCAGCGAGTGCCCAGTGTGTAACAGCGCAGAGAGGACTCTAAACTGGGAACTTGAGTTGTGGCTTAGAGAGCAGTGTTGGCCTAGCATGCACAAAGCCCTGGCTTGACCCCCTACCACCACAGAATATGATGGCACCTATCTGTAATCCCAGCCCTTGGGGGGTAGAGACCGGAGAATCAGAAGTTCAAGGTCATCCTCAGCTACATAGTAAATTTGAGGCCAATCTTGGCCATATGAGATCCTGTCTCAAACAAAACCGCACCAGACTGGTACACCAGCGACACAGTTTACCCTCTTGGGCCAGTTTCCCCACCTAGCCAGACAGTGGGTTACTCTGGTTCTGTCTCAGCTCTGAGGGTCTGTGAGGCAGAGGGCAGCAGAGGGATTGTTACCCGTGAAGTTAGGGCAGCACCTGCTACAGCGGCCTTCTTTGGAGTTCTTACTTGCACAGCTGTTCTTGTCCCCAGCCTGTGACATAAAAGAAGGGCTTGTGACAGAAGCCCAGCTCCTGCTGGCGACCCAAGAGCAGATGCCTCCTGTCAGGATGCTTCGTGCAAGGCTGGCAGAGAGGAGGCCCAGCTTGGATACCACCGCACTGACCATCACAGTTCTGTCATGTGGAACAGAGCAGAGGTGGTGGGGGGCGGCGGCCGTTTTCCAAGCAGGCAGAAGGGGGCGAGTAGTGGTGGGGGAAGGGCAACCAAGCAGGGAATAGGCACCCAATGTGGAAAAGGCAGCCCTGTGTAAGTTAGCCATAGGCTGTGGTAAGCAGGGCTACCTTCTGAGGAAGGAGCCTGCAGTCCATCTTCACGGCCCTTGAGGAGGGCAGCTAGAACGGGGCGGGGGGGCAGACAAGGAAATAGTTCTTTCCTCAAGCTACATGTGCCATGGCTGTTGTCAGGCATCCAAGAGCTTGTCAGCACCAAGCCGGGAAGCAGCTGTGGTTCCCAACAGGGCAGGGCAAAGGGTGCTGGACTTTCCTTCTACCCTGCTCAGGTTGGACAGGTAGAGCAGCCAGTCACCCTTTGTAGACAGAGGTGGCCTGACTCTTGCATGTGAGTAGGCAGTCCTGGAGACCCTGCTCACCTCCCCATGTACATACACACGTACATACTGCCTTTGTCCCCAGCTGAAGTCTAAAGAGAAGCCCTTCCCACATGCTCTCTGCTCTTATGTAATGGGCTTCAGCTAAGTGCAGGGCACATGTTTTCTGGGGAGTATAATTTGTCAGAACCTCAGGGAATTTGGGTTGAGAAATTGCCACTTTCCCCAGCTTACCCTGGGGATGCTGGATATTACACACTTCAGCACTTGGGTTTTCGATAATCATTGTGGTGGTAACTGAGGGTAGCCCACGGTAACCACCTTCGTTCCTATCTGCATCTTTTTGGATTCCATAACCTCATCCTCTGGTGTCCAGTGCTGACCAAGAATCCTAGTCTTAAGGTGGGGAACAGCTGGGGTGACCCAGTTAGCTTATATGCCCTGAAAAGTCTTGTGGGAGTCAGTGTTCCGTGAAGTTCCCCATCTTGGATCCTGTTGAATCCCCCCAAATGGAGGGAGACTTCTGGTTCCTGTAGCTTGAGTTCATGAAACTATTGTTTGGGTTTCATTGTCTCAGCGCATGCTCTGTAGTTCCCTTCCGAGCTGGGTATCTCTCAGGCCCCTGCTAAAATTCATTTGTTTCTCTCAAGCTTTTTATTGGACTGGATTGTGGGGAAGTGGCCCAGGAGCACCACAGGGGGTAAGGGAAAAGCCAAACTCAAAGTCAGTGTGCCAAAGACTAGCAGTAAAGCCAGCAAAGCGTGCCGGGTCCAAAGCTGACTCACGAGGGCCATGTCCCTCTCTCCTGTGATCTGGTCCACCCGCACTGCCACAGCCACCTTTGGCTTTCCATGTCTCGAAACCCAAGTGGCCAGAAGTCTGTATGGCTGTTCTCTCAGATGCCTGCTGGGAATCATCATCAGAGAGGTCAAGGCCACCTGGGGAAGTGTCTGTTCCTGCCAACTAGCTGGGGATTTTGAGCTTTTTCCAAGGTGCTCTTTCTGAATCATAATATTTTAAGTTTCACAGGATAGGAAACCAGGCGATTTTTAAAACCCCTTGGTAACAGGCAGGGTGGAGCTTGGTGTTCTCTCTAAGGAGGAAACTGAAGTCCAGAAAAGTGAGGTAACTTGTCCCAAGGTTGCACAGCAAGGAAGGCAGACGTGAGCTCCATGTGCCGTCATCTGCCCAGGTCTGGGACCCTGAGTGCTTGCAGCGTGGATTTTGCTTCTTTGAAAGGCCAAACCCCAGAGGACTTTGCTGTGTAAGTTCCCCACACTACAAAGAGCTAAGAAGCAGAGATCTGTAGGGCAGAGACTCTAGGAGAATGGAGAAAGTGTGGGTTCCCCCATCTTGGCTCCCCAGGTCCTTCTGGAGGGGTTTGGGTGGGGTCTGAGCTGTACCCCCTGGCACTAGTCTGGGTACCTCCAGTCCATGTTGCCTTTTACTGCTTGTAACCAAACAGAACCATCCCAGCTCCTCTCTTACAGCCCCATACCACATGGAGTAGGTCCTCCATCCTGTCTCCTCTTCTCCTACCCTCAGTCCTCAGGGAAACCCTGCTTCCATAGCAGGCGGGCAGTTTAGTCAACAGGTGTGGAGAACCTACTGTGTGACCCACGGCATGCATAGGACTGGAGTAGAGTGGTAGACAAGTGTGGAGAACCTACTATGTGACCCACGGCTTGCATAGGACTGGAGTAGAGCCATGGACAAGAAACTGTGCCCTTGTCTTGCTTGCCCTTGCTGACAGTGACATCCTGGGACTCTCTATATCCCAGATACTGTGAACTGATTACACCCCCCATGAAAGGCCTAAAGCAAGACGATGCCAACCCCAGGAGGCTAGGGTTCAGGATGGCACATGGCCTGGGTGCTGTGGGTTTCGTGAAGGCACAGTGCTGGATTGGGTAGAGGGACGGCTTCTGAAGATGGTACATCTTGAACAAGGAGAGGCAGGCAACTTGTAAGGAGAGAGAAGTCCAGTGTTGCCTGCAGATTGAATCGGTGGAACCAGGGCTGAAAGAAGGAGGTTGCCCACGAGTAGCTGAGTTTAGCTGTGGTAAGTAGGCTGGAGGGGCCTGTTGTGTGATATCAAATAGGAGGAGTTACTCCCTGCTGTGCAAAGGGAAGGAGACAGGCAGGGCTGCCTCATGGCTCTGGGACTTAGCTACTGAGGGGCCAGCTTCTAAAGCCCCAGAAGTAATGTAACAGCTGTCAGAGGACGGGAACAGGGTTCCTGGGCCACTCTTCCTGCCAAACCACTGCTTCTCAACTGGGCCCTTTAGGCTGTGGCTAGGCTAGATTTTAGGCTCACCTCCCAGCCCTGTGCATCCAGTCTTGTTCCTCTCTCAGGCCTGCACACGTAGCCTGAAAATGCAGGCTTTCCTGCCTAGCTTAGGCTCTGGAGTTAAGCTCCAGAAGATGTGGTGGTGCCGACCATGGCTGCCTGAGTTGTTGAAGGAGGCCGCTTGTTGGTTCCCAGCTTCTCAGCCCCAAAATAAATCACACAGAAACCTTATTATTTAAATCACTGCTTGGCCCATTAGCTCTAGCTTCTTATTGACTGACTCTTACATCTTAATTTAACCCATTTCCATTAATCTGTGTATCGCCACATGGCTGTGGCTTACCAGATAAAGTTCCGGGTGTCTGTCTCCTGTGGGGCTACATGGCTTCTCTCTGACTCCGCCCTTCTTTCTCCCAGCATTCAGTTTAGTTTTCCCAGCCTACCTAAGTTCTGCCCTATCTCGGGCTCAAGACAGTTTTCTTTCTTCATTAATGGTAATCACAGCATACAGAGGGGAATCCCACATCCCTGAGTTCCCCTCAGACCCCAGACTTGGCCCCTGCAGCCTCTTCCTTTCCTCTTTCTTTTCAGGAAGGTCACTGTTGCAGTTGGCTAGGTACCCCATCCTGGCACTCCTGGACACTCTGTCTTTCTCATTTGTTTTCTGTTCTCATAGGGCCCTGGACTGCCCATGGCTCATTGTGCTCACAGGTTTGGGCTGCTGACGGACTGGTCTGAGCTGCTTTAATGGGAGGAGACAGATAGCAAGAATGTGTGGCAAGGACACAGGGCCTTAGGTCCCTGTACCAGCCAGCTCCTACAACATCAACTATAGGCTACTGCATGGCTGGCTTGACCAACTAACCTCTCTCCGGCCTGGTGCCGCTTGCTTGCCAGCTCCAGACACCCACTTCTTGCCCGAGGCATTGGGCCAAGGGATTGCCACTTGGCACAGTGCTCAGGGTGTCCTGTTAATGGGTGGAGTTGTGGAGCCATTCAGGAAGGATTCCCAGGCTTTGCATAAGCTGTGGGCTCTCAGCTCAGCTCCCAGTGGCTCAAGCCACTCTGTCCCTTGGAACACCAGCTGCCCTTCTCTGAAGGGTAGAGGGGGATCAGCAGTGGCCACAGAGCTCCCCAATTCCCCGACCGACCGTTGTACTCTTAATCAACTGAACTAGAAGTAGCCTCTTTGTCCCCATGGTGTGGAGACCCGAAGAGTTAAGATGCCTCTCCACCCCCAAGCCTGGGTAAACATGCAGCATCCACACAGAAGGCACGGGGAGGGGAAAGTGGCCATGTTGACCAGCCCCCAGCTAGATCTCCCCAGCTGCCAAATGGGTCAACGGCTGCAAGTGTCCCTGGGTTTGTAACAAGGATCACTGGGATCGTGGGCTCCTGGACACCTCTGGAATTGCCTTCGTGAGGCCAAATGCTTTGCCGATTAAATTTCCGGAGAGCCAACAGCTGAGCTTCCCTGGGCCATTCTTACTGTGGCAGCCAAGGGGCTCCCATGTGTACAAGCATTGTTCTCCTTGATGAAAGGAAGAGAGTGGACAGAGGGTGAGGGTGGTCCAGTGCCCACTCTCTCCTGTAGACGACATCAGCCACTGGGGCAGCTGGTGCTGCTTGGATTTTCTAGGACGTGCCTGGAACAGAAAGAATTTCATGATAGGGTTTCAGGGTAGCTTTTCCCCCTCTTTAAATAATGTTTTTGAAGAGTTGCCATGGAGAACTGTTGGAAGCAGAGGGGCTGATGAATGTCTTTAGTCAGATGAGGACAAGATTACCCAAGTGAGGGAGAGTGTCCCTCCCGTCAGCAAAACTGTGGGGTTCCAGGGCTGCCTTGCCAGAAAGCCGGGCCATAATCACAAACAGACTGTGATCACTTACAGCCAGAAGTATTACTTTAGACTCTTGGCTTTGATGGGGAAGAATGCAGTTTTCCTTGGCCCCTCCCCCACCCTCTCAAGTTAAACAAGATCTGTGAAAGCCTTAGCTCTGGGCCCTAAAGAGGCCAGAATTCAAGTCAGAGAGAGAGAGAGAGAGAGAGAGAGAGAGAGAGAGAGAGAGGTCTCACATGCCCAGCTTTGGAGTGCTCCCCTGAGTTCCCTGAACCATTTGCTGTCCCCATTCCTCTTTGAGGTGAACTGGGGAATCCTACTTTCCCAGAGGAATTCCTGTCTTCCTGGGGCTTCCTCATCACGGACGCACTCACCATCCAAATGTCCCAGCATTTTTCTGCTTGTGTACCCTATACGCTCACAGTATGTGATGGGGAAGGTCAGATGGCTGTCTCAAAGACTATGGCTTAGCACACTGGGATATTGGAGTCTAGCCTAGCCCTAGGGGTGGGAGCATTCTTTCCCCCCATGTCAACTGGCATTTCCCAGGCAAGCCTCAGATAGACTGCCCCACTTCTAGGCATCAGTATAGTGGAGCCATGGCTTTGTGTGACACGCTAGCCAGGCTCTCAGAGCAGATCTTGGGGGTGTTGTGGACCTGGTTGCCAATAGAGTGGAATTGTAACCATCTGTCATTGGAGAGGAGGGAAGGAGTTTAGCTTGTCATCTGGGCTTTGAATAAGGAGAATTAGCACCCATGGGTCCTGCCTCACTGGCTTCCTTATACATATTTGCCTTCTCTTGCTTCCGGGCCTCATTACATAAGCAAACACAGACTTACCTCCTTGGATCCGGAGGCTCTCCACTTACAGTGGGGTCAAAGCCTCTTGACATGGACGCAGTAACCAGGAATATTTTAGACCTCAGGCCAGTCTGCCCTCAATGACTCCACTTCTGCAACCCCATGAGGACAGCCCACCACCTTACCTTGTAGATGCAGTTCCCAGGTGGGAAACTGGTTAAGATCTAAGCCAACAGGGCAGGTTCTGGTCCGGTGGCCAAGGCAAAAGGAAGGAAATAGAGGCAGTGCGGTCCAGTGTAAGGGGCAGGCTAAGCTGACAGCGTGATGGTTACTAATATTGCTTTTTTTTTTTCTGTGAAATCAAATTGTAGCATGCCATGGCTGAGGGCTAGGAACTTAGACAGGAGTGTCTTGGGGCTGTCATTGCCAAAACACATCTAGCAGAAAGAGATGTTCAGAGCCCATCTCTGCCCCCCACTTTCTGCTGTTAGACTCTAGCTACACCAATCACCAGAGACTATTTCTAGGATGGAGCTGTTCCCCCAAGAACCCAGACATGGTAGGACAGCTTGGGAGCTGAGAGAGGAGAATATGCAGGGCGGTCTAGGTCAGTTGCCTTCCCAGCATCCTCCCTCATTTCTGCCTGAAGAGAAGGTATTGACCATGGAGAAATCTAGAGCCAAGCAGACAGGCAAGCATGCAGTCCCAAGCCATTAGACGCCTTTGTTTAGTCGTTCACTCCTGGCCCTTCATCTCCTGCTGTGTGTGCCAGGACAGAGGTGTGTTAGAAAGACCTTGGTGGAGAATTAAAGAGGGGCCCTCCTGCTGCCCCTCCCTTCTAGTGTTGGCAGTGTTGGGAGAGCCACCCATCTCATTGTTAACTCTGTGTGCCTATCATCCTGCCTGGCCAATCATTGTGGAGAGTCTAGTGAGCTGGGCGTGAACTAGGGGGATATCTGGTTTGAGGTGATCTTTCCCTGCATTAGACACATTCTCAGGAACCTGAGTTGGTGCCTGTCCATGGAGACATGGAAGTGAAGTGGAGCTGGAAGTTCAGAGAGTCTCACTGGATCGGCACCACTCCCTTCGAGGCTCCAAGGGGATTTAGAGGCCAGGTTAAGTTCCTGGGGCTTTCAGGAAACTGGGTATGAGAAACCTATGTGTAAGGCAGGCTAGTGGCCCTAGAATCACCTTCTCCATGCCAAGCATGGAGCGGAATGCCTTTTCCTGTGGTCTCTGGCCCCACAATCCTGCACTGGGTGCTACTATGAATCTGACCTTTGTTGTACAGTCTGGACAGCCAGAAAATTCATGCCATGCGCTAGGTTATCACATAAGCTCGGCAGAGTCCTGGTAACCCCTGTGGTAGTTTAGGCACTGAGTAGGACACCAGAGCAAGGAAGCTGATTTGGATGCAGCTGTCTCCCCTCTGTCCTCAGGGGGTACAGGCAGCAGGTCTCTGGGCCACCCTCTCCAGAGCTCCAAGTTGTGCCCATTAAGGGGGCTTCTTTGTGTGTCCTGGTATGTGACACTGTGTGCATGGTCCCAGTGGAGGTTGTGGCCAGGACTGCATGGCTTCCTCGGATGGGCATCCCCTAGCATTCTTCCAGGGGCCTTAACCTTGTCTCTGGTGAGTGGCCTCCAGGCCTCCCTGAACTTTGCATCTCCATTCCTGTGACCCAAGTAGAAATGTTCCAGCTGGGCTCACCAGCAGGTTGCAGGGGCTTCGGCTCTCCTGGATGGGAGTGTCTGCCTCCGTCATGTCCTAGGGCCAGTTAGACAGCCAACAATAATAGTCTGTACTTCAATTCCCTATGGCAGATCCCCAGGGAGAGAGGGGGTGCTGTCCATTACTTTCCAGCACTGGGGAATTAGAGGAGAATTGCCAAAGAATGCCTGCACTCCATTCTAGCCAGACAGGAGGCGCTGGGCTAGATTGATGGGGTCTGAGGACAACCAGCCAGCACCAGCTTACCTGGACCCCAGGAGCTGTGCTTGAGAGAGGAAAGGGTGGCTGCAGAGATCAGAGATGGGAGAAGCCTATGCCAATCTCTCATTGCATTGTGTTCTCAACAACCACATACTAAGCCCCTGGGAGGGCACCAACAAGATGCCCAGCTAAGCAGCAAGAGACTGTCCTCAGAGATCCCTTGCCCTAGCTGGGGGCGCACTCACCTCAAACATCAGGTCAGAATGCTGAGGGAAAGAAGCCAGGGTGCCAGCTGGTGGGGAGTCACAGTACTTCACGGAGGGGTGGCTTGAAGGTCAGGGCGCGAACACAGTGGCGAATCAGGGAAACTAACACAAGTGGGGACTCTGAGAGCCACAGGGTCAAAAAGAACAAGCTAGAAACCCTTTCCCCAAGGGCCCATGAAATTCAAGTGCTCAGCTCCCACGCTACTGAGTAGCCAGCCGGGGACCAGCAAGCGTGGGACCAGCGTGCAGCTAGCTGTCTGCTCCCATCTCCCTATCTGTAAAATTGGGATGATATTTGAGTCCTGTGTGGCTATAGAGAAAGAAAGTCACCAAGTGGCAGTTACTTCCCATCCTTTTTCTCTGACAGTCTGAGGTAGGCAACATTTGAATCCCTGGCAGTATATATCATGGGAGCATCTACTGGATTCCTGACCTTGCCCCCATCCTCCAGCAACCTAGACACTTTCTGAAGCAAGGTTCCCATCTGTTGCCTTAGCACAACCTTTGAGGAAGGAGGGCAGGTGGTCTGCTCCTATTCAGAAGAAGGTAGTTTCTAGGCCATCCGTGTTTCCCGAAGGGCCGTTTGTACACGTGAGCGGCTAGACGCCTGCTGGATAGCTCTTCATCCCCTCACTTTCCCTTCGCTCACGGGGTAAAGGAGAAAGTGTGCGCCAGGGCCCCTGGAGTGTCAGCACCTTGGTTGATAGCCTTTGAACTTCAAGGCCTTGCTGTATGTGCTTCCCAGTTACCATCTATTTGGGGTAGTGGTTTTCCCATTCAGTGCATGGTGCAGGAAAATGTCTTTCTGAAAAGCATATTTACTTTTTTTTTTTTTAAGTTGTCAGCTTAAGCAAATACTAGTACAGGTGTTGCTCAGATAGCTTGATGGGTGTTTGAGGACTTGGGGAACTGCAGAGTTTAAAGGACCCCAAGTGGGACACTTTCTCCTGGGCACCCTCCCTGCCCCTCAGTATACTAGGGTGACAGCAGTGGCTCCCAATTTCCAGGAAAGGAGCCTGGAAAAGCATTGGGCATTGGCGGCGGCTGCTCCCCACACCACGCAGAGGAATCCACGCTGTCAGAAAGCCGTTGACGTCAGGCGGTGCAGAATTTTTGCAAGCCCTCTATTTAAAATTCCCCAGAAATTAAATAAGGAGGGTTTGTAGGGAGGAATGCCCTCAACAAATTGTAGAGTGGGTTTGTTTTGTTTATGGAGACAGTCTTTAAAGTTACAATTGCCCCCGTTTTATTTTTGCCCAATTGAAGAGAGGCTGGCCTCAGTTGGGAGGGAGATTACAACTCTTAGAAACCTATGCAGCTCTAAGTCCAGGGAACTTCTGTGTTTAGCAAAGGAGAAAAGGGAATTCATATCCATATGCATCCATGTGTCCTTCTTAGGTACTGGAAAGAGCACTTGCTGTTCTTCCAAGGGACCCACGCCCACATTCCGTTCCCAGCACCTACACCAGATGGCTCACAACCACTTGTGACTCCAGTTCCAGGGGATCTGACACCCTCTTCAGGCCTCCAAAGGCATCTGCATGCCCAAGACACACACCTGCATAGACTCAAGCTCAGAAAATCTTAAAATACAAACAAACAAAAAACTGAAATTACCAAGACCATCTGGGGACAAGATCAGTAGCAGATTACTTAATGAAATCATAGGTCCAGTTCCCAGCAATGCCCACTTACCCCCCCGAAAATTAACAAGCACAGGATAGTCCCTCAGCCTCTCTGCCAAAACAAAGTCCATTGTATTGCTAGGCATTTTGTTTTCTTTCTCCCCCGCCTCCCACAACCCTGGCAGGTCAGGATTTCAAATTCCCTTCCCTACTCACAAGTGCCCATTCCGTCAACCTCTTCCTCCAGCGACATTGGCAAGCAGGTATCACCTCTAATAGGAGGTGTGTCCCTGAAAACAGCATCTACCCTGTAGCATGGTCCTTGCGGTGGTCTTGGCAGTACAGGGAAGCTATATGCGACATTTCTATTTCATACAGTGGGCGTGGATGGCCCCTTTCTGTTCTGTGGTTCGATGTTGTACAATGACTGACTCTCTCCAAGTCTTCCCCGTAGCAGAGTGAACAGGATACAGCCAACCTCCTCAGTTGTAGCAGAGTTCAAGTTCCCTCTCAGCCTCCATTCTCCCTGGTTGGGGCTGGTGAGCCTAGTTGTTTATTCCTAATGAAGGTAGGTTTCTTCCTTGAAGTTGGAACTAAAAGGAAGAATTACTTTAAATCCAGGCACACAGCTCCTAATGCTCAGTTACTGATGAAGCACGTGTGCTGTGGTGGCCCCATCAGGTTAGAACAGAATTGAAGAGTTCCTGTCTCCTCGTGATGCCAGAGCTGCCGTGTTGTCATAGCTCTTGTTTGCTGACGTAAACAAACCTGTGCTGCTCTGATCCCTACATTCAGGAGGCAGCGGCAGAGGCAGGAGGGTCACAAATTCAAGGACAGCCTGAGCCACATACTGAGACTCTGTCTTAGAGGAACAAAAACCGAACAGTTTTATTATTTATTTAGAACGGGGTCTCACTAAGAAGCCCCAACTGGCCTTGAACTCACAGAGATCCGCCTGCCTCAGCCCTCCCAGTACAGAGATTAAAAACAATTGTTACCATGCCTGGCTCAACAATTTAAGCTTCAGTGTCTATCATATAAAGATATTACACACAGTTATGCCCAGTATGTACTATGTAACAATGATGAACTAACATATTTACTATACTGTAGTTTTTAACATTGTTTTAGTATGTACTCCTATTATATAGTTTAAAAAAGCCTAACACAGTCTGCTATGTTATGCTGTTAGTGGTCTCATACTTGACATTGATAGCATCTCCTGATTATGGCAGAAGGCGCCTTCAGGTAGCTGAGCTAGACCACCTAGGTGTATGTCTTGAGTACGTTCTACGCTGTTCATACAATGGTGAAGTCTTAATACTTTTTATTTCAGAATTTGTCCTCGTTAGGTGGCACGTGTCTTGGTATTCTACCAGCTACAGAATACATAGCTGTGGGATATGGCAAAGATGCAGTGTGGCGTCGGGACGTCTGAGGCTTAGATGTGACTTGGGGGTGGGGCTGATGGACAAAAGTCACACCTTTGACTGTTTGGAGACTGGGTTGCTTGACGGCATTAGTGGAGTGGAGAAGAGTCAGAAAATGATGGGTTTTATCTGTGAGGTAGAGTTTGGGGGGTAGGACACAGAAGCATCAGGACTGCTGAGATGCGCCTATTCAGCAGGTAAAGGTGCTTGTGTCAGAAGCCTGGGAACCAGAGTTCTTGTTGGTCTCTGCTGTGAAGGAGCGAACTGCTGGAGAGTCTGAAGGAGAGCTGGATGGAAGTCATCGAGTCAGACCTGGGGCCAGCTCTGCTGCAGCACACGTAGCTGTGCACGCCACTCATTCCCAATCAGCTGTGCACTGTGCACGCCACTCATTCCCAATCAGCTGTGCACTGTGCACGCCACTCATTCCCAATCAGCCTGGGAGGCAGGGCTTTCCCTCCTGTTGCCAATCCTGCTTGTTGCCGATGCCCTCCTTTGCCCTGGATATTCCCAGTTTTCTCCTAAGATTCTGTTGTATTTTCGTTTTTTGAGATGGGGTTCCTTAGATCCTAGAGTGAACTCAAACTCTCCTTGTAGCTGAGGATGGGCTTGAACTTCTGAAGCTTTCCACCTCCAGGTGCTGGGGTCCCAGGTGTGTTCCTCTGTGCCTGGTTTTATAGTGCTGGGGATTGAACCTAGAGCTTTTTGGATGCTAGGCAAGCATTCTACCAATTTGGCTGTACTCTTATCCCTTGGTATAAAAAAGTATTTATTTTTACTATTTTTTAGTTATTGGGGGGTCTGTGTATGGGTATGCGCACTTGTGTGCAGGTACCCACAGGGGCTGAAAGCATCAGATATCATGGAACTGGAGTTACAGATGGTTCTGAGCTGCCCATCTCGGGTGCTACAAACTCAGATCTTCTACAAGAGCAGTATATACTCCCAGCTTCTGAGCCATGTCCCAAAACTAGCATCCTTCACCCTCCATCAGGTCCAAAGAGCAAATGGTCCCTGTGTGAAGCTGTGCCTTTTCATCCCTGCATTTGATACTTAACATCTTGTTAGATTCTGATCTGTCACTGCCATCTGTTTAGACCCCTCCCCCCTGGCTTCTGGTCCTGGCACAGCTTCTTCTAAATTAGATGGTGCCACCAACACAGCATGTATGTCCTCACCCTGTGATAATTGAAACATCCAGCAGGAGAGACTCCTATTGGCCCTCTGTAAATGTGCCAACCAGCAACTGGGATTCCTGAAGCCTGGCAGCCCCAGAAGCTGGGGGAATCACCCAGACTCAAGGGCCCAGAAGCCTGGGCTTTGGCACATCCCAACCAACCAGGTTAGCAGGTTGCTTGGCTCTCAGAACCCCCTACCTTCTTTTGCTCTGTCCAGCGTAGTTTCCTTAGTCTATAGAACACCTTCGTGTGCCTAGTGAGCATCCCCTGGGGAAACTGTGTTACCAATTCCACGACCGTCATAGAAATCACCACTTTCCGCTCTGGAAGCTGAGGCCTTGCACATTTTATGTTCCCCAGCCTTGCTACTGTTTCAGCATCTTGAGACTCCCGGTGGTGGTGGATAAAGCCAAGGTTGACAGCACCTTCCCTGAAACCAGCCCTGACGGCATTTGTAGGTACCCAACAGTACTGCCTCCTTTCCCTGGGTCCACTTGTCCCTACTAGCCAGGGAGCATGTTCAGTCCAGTGCCCATTCCTGGGAGTGGGCAGAAGGGCCATAGGTCCCTGTCCTCTGCCCAGAAAGAAAAGGACATCTCTCCTTGTCAGGAACTATAGGAGACATGTCCTTTTTGGTACCCTCATGATTTTTTAAGAGGTCTGCTACTGTAATGTAGCCATCCAACCCTGAGTCTAAGCAGCCCACGCCTGTCTCTTTGTAGCTTCTGCTCCTCTGCCATCTTCAGATGTCTCCTTCCTGCAACCACTCCTGTCATGCTGCTCATATTCTTGACCACTTTATTAAACATTACCTCGCTGGATCATAGGCTCTTCTGAGCCACCTCCTGTTCGGGAGATAGAGGTGGATAGGAAACAGTGTCTCTCTGTCTCCATCTCCATCTCCCTCCATGTCTGTCTCCTCCCCCCATCCTGGGCGTCACCAGGATGAACACTGCTTCCTCCACTCCGCCCTTGCTCATGCTCCCACAGGCTGCCCTTCCCCCACAGACTGTCTCCCTTCACCCTGGATCTGATCACTGGGCAGCTTTGGTTTCTTGCATCAGCCACTAGCATATGCAGGGCCAGGTCTCTGGTGCCCTGCAGCCCTGCAGCTCCTACCTAAGCCCAGTACCATCTTTTACTCTCCGATGCCCACCTCCACCTCTGCCTGGCCCTAAATATTGCCAGATCTACATAGTTTTTTCTCTTCCCTCTATTTCTCCCTTTTTTCTTTCTTCCTTCCCCAGGTGTCATGCAGCCCAAGCTGGCCTCAAACTCACTATGCAGCAAAGGATGACCTTGAACTCCTGATTCTCATGCCTCTGCCTGCTAGTGCCAGGGTTACGGGCATGTGCCACCATGCCCAGTTTATCAGCTCTGCATGTTTTCGATGGAGACCTTCCCAGATCAAAGCCAAATAGCAGTGTCACCAGGACTAAACCTCAGGCGCACACGCGCGCGCACACACACACACACACACACACACACACACACACACACACACACACACACACGCATGTCACTTAAGATCCTTTTGCCCAGCCGTGAAGGTCTTAGTCCTTCTCTGTGGTTTGCACTTAAAAAATGGGAAGCTAGCTCTTGGAAAATCGTTAGAAATCTGGTATTATTTTGAATCCTTTTATCTAGTGTATAATTAGATATTATTATTACATGTATATTCTATTACTAGAATACTTAGGAGTATCTAATCTTTATGCATACACTATGCTACCTAGGGCTACTGTACAAATGAGGAAATTGCTACATTTCATTAGTTAGGAAGTAGCGGGGCTGGGATTTGATCCCAGACAGTATATGGTTTGAGCGCCCTTGATTAAGCCCATCTCTACCTGCTCTTCTCTCTTGTACCCTTCTCTGCCCGCAAATGCTTGATAGATGAACCACCATCTCAGTACCTCGCCTAGAACACTGACTTGCTCAGCTCCACTGGAGCCCTGTGGCCTTCACAGACCCCAGCCTCACTCTGGGTTCATCTAGGGAGGTGGGCAGCCCAAGCTAGGAGAGGTGGCAGCAGCCCAGCTTCTGTCTCCTTGCCATGCGCTCCAGGGAGCCTTCCAAATGGTGATGCAGGCAGTCTGTGCTCACAGTCTTGGAATCCAAACACCCTGGGAAGGTTCTGGGCCCCTATGACCTCAAGGTCCCATATGGGGGAAGGGAATGGACCTTAGACACCAAAATAGGGTAAGTGCCAAGGTTAGAACTAGGTGAGTGGGTCAGAAGGGCAGCGGCTGTGTGGGTGTACACAGGAGGGACTGGGGAGCCTTTGACTGGCTCCAAAGCCTCTGTTTGCTTTGGACAGTGGAGGGCACATGCTGAGAATTGGAGTGTGTTTTGGCAAGAGGATGTAGTGACAGAGCCTTCTGACCAGGGGAGGCCTGGCCCAGGGAGGCTGGCCTTTTGCTGCTCTTAAAGGCACAGCGTGTATGACTGGGCTGCATTTCCTGTCCCTCTGTCCCTCTAGAGAGAAGCCCTGATCTGCTGTGATAATATACTATATGTAATAATAATATCTAATAGGAAGGAAATGAAGCTGAGGTCAGGGCCTTGGAGCCCAGCTGCGACCAGGTGGTGGATGCTGGTGATGTATGCCTGGATGGTCCTTCCCTCCCGCTATATCTCCCACCTTCTCCAAGGGAAAAAAAAACGAGGGCATGCCTGGGCACATCACAGTTCTAAAGAGGAGGAGGGGCAGAATGGAGGCATTTCTGGTAGCCACTCAGGTGCTGCTTGAGGATTCTGGTAGGATGGGCAATTGGTCCCCCAAAATCCAAACCATCAAACTCAAAAATGTCTGCAACTTCTTCACTACCTGGCTTCGCGACACACCTTTGTCACCCGGGTATGGGAGCCTTAGGAGGCCTGTGTGAGGTGAGTAGTGTTAGCTCATGTGAAAGAGCGGGGACACTGTATTGGATGTAAAAGTAAGGCCTAGAGCTCACCTAAAGGTTGCTAGGTCTCTCAAATCCCCAAATCAGAGTTGCAGCCGGTCTCAGAATCCTGGGTTTGGGCCAAGAGGCTGACACCAGGGCAGGAGCAGGGAGGCCAGGCCTCTCCTGCTGGCCACACAGCTGTGTGCCCAGCCTGGGGCGATGGGAAAGGAGAATCTTCAAGAATGTTCTTGGGAGAGTGGTTTTACTGACTCTAGAACAGTGCCTGGCACTTACCAGGAACTCTGTAAACATCCCAGGTGATTGACAATACTGCATCCCTGACTGAGGGGACCCCCCCTCCCCGCATCGATAATTATTATTATCCTGGTATGCCAGTGAGGCCTGGTCTTCTTGGTGAAACCAGGATCCAAACTGGACCCAGTTCCAGGGTGAGCAGAACCAGGAGAGTGGGGAGACTCAGTGTCTCCAGGAGGACACATAGCAGCATCTGGAAGGATTGGGAGGATTCCAGAAGGGGAGGAAGGCCTCGGTTCTCCCCTCCCCCGCCACTGCTTTGTCCTGGGCTGAGCAGTGACCTCACAGGACTTTATTAACATCCTAATTGTATACAGCTGGCCTCACTCTGGCCCTAATGAGCTCATTATCCTCCCTACTTAAGGAGGCCATTGTAGCCTGGTCACCCTGGGGACAGCAGTGGCCTGGGAGTGCCCATCACTTCCTGCCACCCCCCAGCCAGGCTCAGCCCCCTTCTGGAGGGGCTCAGCCTCAGCTGCTCTCCTGCTGCTCCTCTTTCTGTGCCTCTCTCTTTCCTTTTGGTCTTTTCTCTCTTTCTCTGCCTAACCTCACCTCCATGAGCTGACATTGGGGAGCCTCACTTAAAAGTCATTCTCAGAAACTGGCCGGACAGACAGACCCTGAGTTAACAGCTGGTCACCAAAGAGTACCTGTGAAGCCAGCGGTGCACGCCTTTAAAGCCAGCACTCTGGAGGCAGAGGCAGGCAGATCTCTGTGAGTTCAAGGCCAGCCTGGTCTATAGAGTGAGTCCAGGACAGGCTCCAAAGCTGCAGAGAAACCCTGTCTTTAAAAAAAAAAAATTGACCTGAGATTGGGCATCTGGCTCAGAGTCTGAGTAGTTCCTTCCTGGGGTTGGTTGGACCTGGTCTTTGCCATCCACATCCCTAACCTTAACTGAACATGTTGGGCACACCTCTTGGTCCCCCATCACGTCTGTCTGTCTCTCTCTCTTTCTCTCTCTCTTTCTCTCTCCCTTTCTTTCTCCTTGGTACTTGGACCAAGATAAAGGAAGCAGGTAGTTCTTGAGGGCTACCAAGCATCACTGCCTGTGACTGACCTCATTCCTGGGGAAGGAGGAGGAGCAAAAGCGCTGCAGGACTTTGCTCCTGTAGGTGACTCCCCAGCCTGGGCCTCTGCCCAGAAGACCAGGCTTCTCTTGCATGTCACATCCCCACAGGGTGCTCTGTTGGTTCTCTCTGAAACAAGACCCTCTGCAGTTCTTCACCTGCCCCCAGGGCCCTCTAGGTGGAGTAGCTATCCTGCTTGTGTGGGGTACTGAAGCTTAGTGATCCACAGCCCTCACCACCCTGGGACCAGCTCAGCCCAGCCCCTGGTGTCTTCTCTGATTCTCCTGTCAACCTCGGGAGGTGGGCCCTACTGGTTATCAATATCAGAAGGGAGACTAAGACTCAGAAAGGTTTATTAGCATGCCCCAGGTTGCACAGCTAGGAGATACTAAGCCAGGATAACATCAGTGCCAGTATGTAGGGACCTGGTGTGTCAAGGAGTCCCCGTACCCTCGTGCATGAAGCAAGCACTCTTCCTCTTTAGTGGCAAAGACTTGGAGTTCTAGCTGAACGCCCTACATTTTAAGCCCTCCCTCATCTCTAAAGTGGGAAGCTAAATGACAATGACATTATTCTTCAATATCCTGAAGGGTAAATAAAGTGACCTCTGCCAGGAGTTGAGCATGCTTACTGTGCGTTTGGCTGTAATTGTGTAGTGCATGCAGATGCGCACCTAGCTCCCTTCCCATATATACGTGTGCCTACCCACACATAGATGGACACACATGCATAACTCACCCTCCCCCATGCCCCCGTCCATTCACCTGTACACACAGACACTGCCGGAAAGGTACACACATTGCGGTTGCACCTGGAAACCCCACAGGTGTTCAGGCTCATCCCATTGGCCATCCTCAGAGGTTTGGGTCCTGTTTGCTCCTCATAGGACAGTGGTGACTTTAGTCAGGAGTCCCATTGATGTCTGAGTCAGTGGCATCTAGGAGAGGCCTGACAGTAGCCATGGGTGGGAGGAGCAGGTGGACACGTCTGCCCATGTTCGCCCACGCCCAAGCTCATCGTGGCTTGTTGGAGGTGCCCATGGCTGAGCCAGTGTTAGGCTTCTCTCTAGAACCATCATCTTAGCTCGCACCAGTGGAGCCTGGAAGCTACCCAGCCCCGTCCTACACATGTTGGGACTGGGGTAGAAGCCTGGGCTAGTGTTCCTGGGTAGTGCTGGCCACTAGGCCTATGCTCTAAGGATGATGACGGTCTCAGTCCCAGGTCCTGGGGCCACGCAAGAGAATGAAGTCCTAAGTTGGTGTCTAGGGAAGTAGATGTGCATGGGTGTGGCCAGACGCCTCAGAAGTTTCTGTCGTGTTTAATTTTAAGGAGGACACCTAGAGACAGTGTGAGGAACACAGAAACCTCGTGATGCTCTGCCCACGGGGTCCCACTGTCATCCATTCAGCCTCTTAGCAAGTCTCTGTCCAGCCTCCTACCTAGTACTGAGCCTGTGCAGCAGAGAGAGGCCAGAGAGCCAGGCCTGCCCCGTCCCTAGGGGCCTCCTCAGGAAGAAGAGCCTGACTCTTGGGGTCATAGCCCCCTTGAGACGAGGAGAAAGGTTCACACAGGAAGGAGGAGGTAGGGACGAGAATCTGGTAGACTTAGGGAGTTGCCTCCTGGGAGTTCAGATATGGACTGGATGGGACTGATAAGAAAATCCCCCTAGGAAAGTCGGGGTTCTAGGCTTCGCATTGAGAAGAAACATCACCCTCAGCTTCCCCCACAAGCCTCAGCCTAGAGAAGGGGCATGCATCCTTAGCACCTGCCCAGGATGACTTAGAAGGGTTGGACGATAGTCACCTGCCTTCCTGGGGCCTTGAGAAGTTGCTTTAGAGGATGCCATTGGCAATAAGGACACTTTGGCATAGAAAAAGTTGGTCCTGAAAGGACCTTGTTAAAGCCTCGCCTAGACACCTGCTTCTGAGCGGTTCCCTCAAAGCACATCTTGTTTTGTCCAATGACAATAAAAGCCCTGGTCCCAGCCCAGATCCATCCCCGAGAAATCCACTCCCGGAAGAAGGGTTCCCACGAAGGTCTGTGGGATGCTGACTTAGCACAGATGAGGAGACCTTTGGAGGGCGGCAGAGGGGTCTGTGAGGATGAGATGTGGGTGTCGCCACAGTGCCCTCAGCATTAGAACCTGGGGCTGCAAATACAGGTGTGAGCTTTGGCTTTCAAGAACCTCTTGAAAAGTGACCCTGAGTTGGGTACTGTGGTTAACTATCCCTTGTGTTCTTGGGGGTCCACCTGGTAAGCAGGATTGATACTCAAGCCTGCGTAGTGTTTCACCCACCTGAACCCAGCAGAGGAAGGAAGGGTTCCACTTTAAGCCTAAGGCCAGGGAGCAGTTGGTAAGCTTGCTGCCCCTTGACTGCCTTCCCGCTCCTCTCCATGAGTGGGCAGCCAGGGTCCTCTGACACCTGTTGACCACCTCTGCCAAGAGTAGACAGAGGAGCCTCCTTGAGCATGAAGTCAAGACCGAGCCTCACACTTTAGCTTGTGATGCTCGGGGGCCTGGCTCAGGAGAGGTGGCCAGTGAGAGCCCTCACTCCATAGCCGTGATGGCTGACCCTATCAGCCTTCTCCAGCCATAAGAAGCAGCCTCCCTGCCCAAATGTCAGAACATCTAAGGTAAAGCAGAGGAGGAGTGAGGGCCCCACAGTCAAGCAGCCCCGCCAGCCTGAGCCTGGCCTCCGAGCACCCATCTCCCCGTCGCTAGTCCTGCACAGTGTTGAAAGCACATCCTATCGGTCAGTCCCAGGATGAGCCACCAGAAGCTGGTGAGTCCGGTTGTCTGGACCTGACAGCCACCTCCAGCCCCAGAGGCAGGGAGGAGCATTACTAGCCTCTGGCCTGCCTGTGTCTACCACCCTGTCCGGAATTGCTCACTGGCCTCAACTCTTCTCATAAGAAGTCAAGTCTCACTTCTGCCTTCACACAGTGGTCCATCACTTTGTAGATCACACCCAGATGCCTCTTCTGGCCCAAGGGATGGGCCTGACGCAGAAGGCCTTTGGACCTCTAAGAAGGTTTGAATGAGAAGTCCCCCTGGAGGCTGCCTGTGTGGCCTGGTCTGCCATCACAGCACAATGTTGAGGGCAGGCCCAGTCCTCAGGTTCTAGTCAAGGCTCTATAGTTGCTCTGTGCCATGGGGAAGGAGCCTCCTGATGCCCTCTTTTTCACCCCTGAAAGAAATGAACACTGGCCTATGCCAGCCAGCAATGGGCCATGGGATTGGATCTAGAGAACTGGCCCAGCCCTGTCAGCGAGAGAGGACACAGAGACCTCAGAACCTCAATAGTCAATGACCCAAATAAGACCTCTGAAGCAAACAAGCCATGGCCTCAGTGGGCTTTGCAGAGTTTAAAGCAGAGGATGAAGCATCTAGAAGGATGGGGATGACTCGTCACAGACCGTTTGGGAACCCAAGCCTGTCACAAGGAACAGTAAGAGCCTGACTTAGGACCTGAGAAATGAGCTGTGTTCTCAGGCCTGCCCAGCTGTTGGTTCAGTTTTCCTCCTCTATCTTCTTAGCACCAATCAGTCTCCTCCACCTTCCCAGGCCAAACCCAGCTTAGGGTGCCTCGGAGGACCCCTGCTGTGTCTTCTCAGGCTGCCCCTTGCTGCTGCCCAAACCCCGAGGCTCTGTACTGGACCCAGAGAGTCTGCCTTGAACAAAAAGGAGCCTTGGAGCCAGATTACGTGGAGGGCAAAGGAGAGAAGGGAAGGGCAATGGGGGCAAGGACCCCTGGAGAGGGTCTGAAGACAGCCAGGAGACCCTCGACCAGGCCGCTCAGATACTTTATTCCACAGCTGTTTTTTTTTTTTTTTTTAATGAATGAACAGTGAGTGTACAAGCACCATGAATGAACAGGAGATATGAATGAGCCTTTGTCACGTGGCCCTGCTTGTCAGAGGTCACGTGAGGATGCAGTGCCCACTTACTGGGATCGCGTTGTCAACACGCTTTCAGGGCAGCTGTGGGCAGCCGAAGTGGAAGTGCCGCCGCCAACCCACGGGACAGACAGACGGACAGCTGACTGTCAGTCTCTGTGAAAGTCAGGCCTTTCTGAACCAGAAGCCGCCTGGCTCCAGTGTACCAGTGGGGCTAATGGGAAGAAAGATCAGAAAGATCCCAGGGGGCCGGTGCCCAGACAAAACCCACCTCATGTTTCCTCAATGGTGCATCCCGCGTGGGAGGCAAGCCGCTGTTTCTGCTTCACTTTTTAATGTTTTCATCAAATGGCATGTAACATGGTTGTAGGTCTCAGGCCCTCTGCTCAGGGGCAGGATTTGTCTTTCCTGCTGTAGTCGGTCAAGGCATTTCTCAGGTGCCCAGGCTGTCTGGCTCAGTGCTTTGCTGGCACGCCTGCCCTCCATGCCCTAGCCCCACCCTGTCACCCTCATCCTGCACGCATTCACAACCTGTCCTCTCTTGTCCCCTTTGCAGGCTGGTGGTTTGTGAGCACGTCTGAAGAGCAGGGTTGGGTCCCTGCCACCTACTTGGAGGCCCAGAATGGCACACGAGATGACTCAGACATCAACACCTCCAAGACTGGAGAAGGTGAGGGCCTATGAGTTCTTAGGTGGGTAATAAAGCTGGGTGGAAACGTTTTCCAGGGGCCAGCCCCTCCAGGGAGAGCTCCCCAACTCTTCTCCATAAGCCACCTGAACTACAATAGGTTGGGTTTTACCCAAGGCCTTTCTGCTGGGATTCATTCGTTGACACCAACCTCACACCCTGGCCAGTCTTTGTCATCCCCCATGTGGGGCTCTGACAGGGAAATTTCTCCTGGGTTGTGGACTTTAGACTTTGTCTGCTTTGGGTCAAGAACAGGCTTAGGGGTAGGAACTACCAGAAAGTTCTTCCCATGAAGCTTCAAGTTTCTCTCAAGGACTCCACAGAGACCTGTCTCTACTCCCAGCTCCACACTAGGCCCCTGAGGCAAAGACCTTGAACGGTCATGTGGACACGATTCTTGCTGTGCGTCATCTTTCCCACTCTGGACACTGACAGTTGCCCAGGCTGGCCTGTGAGCCACCTCTCAACTTCCCAGAGACTGGGGTGTTTCTCTCTGCATTTCACAGGGACTGCCTCTGCCCTCCAAGCCAGCAACAGCCCAATGAGTGCGAGCCTCCCATGTCCCAACTCCCTGCTCCTAACGCCTTCCAAATCTCCTGTGGCCTGGCAGCAGGAACCCTTTCCCTAACGGTCAGTCGGTAGGAATGGTCCAGCTGGCCGTGGGTCTGAAGGCCAGAGAGATGTAGACCTGCCACCCACAGCTCAGGCCGGTCCCTCCGTCCCCCTTCTCCCCGCAGCCCAAGCCAAAATAAACAGCTCATGAAGGGCCGAATCCTTATTCATCTTTCCCCAAGATGTTAGTTACTCTGTTGGTGGTTGGGGCCCCACCCTTCATGAGTCGGTGCCTCATTTCAGCCCTGTGATTAGAGGAAGGACTCCGAACACATCCCTGTAACAGGACTCCAGAGCCCAGGCCCCTTGGGAAAAGCTGGGACGTTCAGACTGAGCTGTTCCCATCCTGAGTCCTTGAGCCTGTATCTGACTCTGGTTCTTTTGGACCTCTGAGCTGGGTTCCATCCAGTCTGGCTGTAATCCCCAGACCTTGCCCCTACCTAGTGCCTTGCTCTTCAAGGCCTGCCGGGCCTCTCAGGAACAGCAGATCTCTGGGCATGGCAATCTATGCCTGTAATCCCGGCACTTGAGAGGTGGAGGCAGAGGGTCAAGAGTTCAAGACTAGCCTGGGCTACAGTGAGACCCTTTTTTAAAAGGCCCCAATGCCAGGCTAGGAGCAAACCGTTATTACCTCCCCTGAGTGATGACGTATCATAGATGTCATATTTCTGATTGCAAAGCCATTTAGTCACATGGCTGTCCTCATCAGGTTTGGGTGCGGGCACTCTCACTACTGTGTTATGTCATCTGCTTGTGAGGAGGGAAGGCCACTCTGGGCTTGTCAAGGAGAGCGTATGACAGAAGAGCTACAATAAGAAGAGCAGGGCAGAGGTATTGGATAGCAGCAGAGGCCCCAGACAGAGCCAGACAGGGTAGAAAAATGCTCAGCAGGCCTGGGCACTTAGCAGGGGAACAGGTGGTAACAGATAAACGCCTTGACCAATAGCAAGTTGGGGGGCAAAGGGTTTGTTTCACTTCCAGGTTATAGTCCATCTTCAAGGGTAGGCCAAGGCAGGAGCTTGAAGCAGAAACACAGAGGAACACTGCTTATTGGTGCAGTCTCTAGCTTCTGCTCTGTTTAAGAAAGGTAGCTTTCTTACGCTTTTTTGTTGTTGTTGTTGTTGTTGTTGTTTGGGGGAGGGTTTGTGACAGAATTTCTCTGTAGCTTTGGGGCCTGTCCTGGAACTAGCTCTTGTAGACCAGGCTGGCCTCGAACTCACAAAGATCCACCCACCTCTGCCTCCCGAGTGCTGGGATTAAAGACATAATACCACCACTGTCAGGCTTCTTAAACTTTTTAAAGAAAGCTAACTCACCAAGCCTAGGGATGATACTGCCCACGGTGGGCTGAGCCCTCCTCCATCAGTCAACACGCAGGAAAATGCCCAGGATGACTGCAGTCCAGTCTGGTAGAAGCAATCCCCTAATTGAGATTGATTCAGATGACTCTGAGTGGTGTAGAGTTGACAGATTGTGGAAGATGTTGACCCTGATGGATTAGGAGTTAGAGGGCAGTCAGGGTAGCTTCCAGGCTCACAGGTGTGTGTATATGCACGTGCACACCAAGCACACTGCTGCTCTGCGTGCTTCTGGGAGGAGCTGTGTGCCAGCACCTGTGACCACATCTTAATAGTCTCCTCCCAGACCTACAGAGCCTTCACAGGGCCGTGGGAGAACCTGGAGTATGTCTGGGCTGGAGCCCACACTCCTAGCCTGTTGCCTGGGCCTCTGTAAGAAGCAGGTTGCAGAGTTGGAGAGATGCCTCAGTTGTTAAGAGCACTGACTGCTCTTCTAGAGGACCTGGGTTCAATTCCCTGGACCCACAGGGTCGCTCAAAACCATCTCAAACTCCAGTTTCAGGGAATCCAGTGCCCTCTTCTGCCATTGGTGGACATACATGCATACACATAAAATAAAAAAAAAAATAAAACTCTTAAAAAAGAAAAGGAAGAGGGAGGAGGTTGCATGGGCCACTCTCCTCACAGGGCAAGCAGATACTCTCAGAAGCTTTTACTGAATTTTGGCCCAGGCGTGTGTGGACAATGTTACTTTTATTCTTTCTACCAGCTCGTCACCCTCCCCAGAACTAGGCAGTCTGGCAGCTTCCTTTGTTGCTGGCAAGCTGGCACCCTGGGACCCTGGTCCAGGGTTTGTTCCCTTAGGAGTCACATAGGAAAGCAAAGCATGGGGAGCCAGACCCAGGACGGAGGGTGCATGAGAGCTCGGTGCCCACCTGCGAGGGAATGGCAGAGGGAGGGGTGTAATCCAGGCAAAGGGGTCTGGTCTTGAGCAGTAGACACTGGGGAGCTGTAGTCATTGTCTTCAGAAACAGAAAAGATAGCGTAACCGAACAGAGCCTTGCCTGAGCATCTGCCCATGCGCAGGTTCATCAGCAAATCTTTCTCAGGCCAGGACCTGGCATTGTGTAAGGCCCCAGGGACACACAGGTACAAGGCCAAGTCATCGCCCTCAACAGACCCCACCTAGTGGGAACAAACAAGAAAGCAAAAATATAAGTCAACTTATATCAACAGAGAGAGCTCTGACCCAGCAGGGAAGGGCTCCTCTCACCCCCATTTCCCCTGGGCACCCTTCTTCCCTCACATGGTGCCTGGCCATGGTGACAAGTTGACAGTCACGCTTGGTGGCTGGATAGCAACACTGTCCAGAACTCGGGGAGCAATGATCCCTCCATCTCTGGGGGCTGTTGTTGAGGGTCTTCCCATCTCTAAGGGAGCAGAACCCTAAATCCTTTAGTCTACCCCTAGATTTGGGAGTAGAGGCTGAGGGAGTTGGTGGAATGTGTCTGTGTATATTGACAGGACCACCGTCAGATCCTTCCTCATCCAGCTAGGGGGTGCCCTTGGTTCAGTCTAGTACAGACAGTCTAGGTGATGGTAACCAGCAGTGAGGACACATCTCCCTCTCTCCTCCCCTCCGCCATCCTCTCTCATCCGCATCTCCATTCTCTCCACCGGTTTGGTTCGTGTGGGCCGTGGGCACCATCACCATCTCTCACACCAGTGTCCAAGAGACGTAAAGCCCACCTGCGGCGCCTGGATCGCCGGTGGACCCTGGGCGGGATGGTCAACAGGCAGCACAGCCGAGGTGACCACAGGCGCCTGCCTCTCCTCCCTGCAGCTGCTTCTCTCACTAACACCCCCTTCTTTGCCTGCTCTGCCCTCTGCCTGTGGTCTCCTGACTCACCCGGAACTGGCCAGGCTTTTTTTCTCACTCACTTGCAGCTCAGACTGGGGACAGGGCCTTACTTGGGAATTGATCCGAGTGGCAGAAGGGGCGGCTCTGTCTTGCTAGTGCCCTGGGCATTGGGGTTTGGGACCTGATGGTGAGTTTATATGTTCCTTGGAAGGGAAGAGAGGCATGAGGGAGGTCCCTGGGTCTCAGAGGAAGGCCATCCCTGTCCTGGGTACCACGTATTAAAGAGATTATAGCTTCCTGTTCCTGTCAGGATTTCCTTTTCTGTCCTTTATTCCTGCCTTCTGCTAAGAAAGACTCCCTCAGCCTACAGCCCTTCTCCATTTGATCCTAGAAGGGAACAGAAGCCAAAACCGTCATGGCACCAGAGCATTCCCCAACCAACAGTGATGAGGGACCATCCCTCAGCAGGAGCGCTGGGCTCTAGGATCTCAAGAGGAGGGAGCTCAGTCAAGGTGACAGGAAGGCCCTGAGCTGACTCCCTAGCTGACATCAGGGCTGTTTGGCCCAGACAGGGATTTGTGGGAAGGGTGAGGAACAGGAAGGATGGTCTCTGGATGCACCCCTAAACATCTGCAGCCCTTCATGCTGGTGGGTGGTCAGCCTCTCCTGTCCCCCAGAGAGTAGAGCGGAGTGTGTGGTTCCAGTACAGCTGGGAGCTGAGAAGGATATATAGTGAACACAGGCCTCTCTGCAAAACCGGGGGTACCCCATGACTCAACCTCAAAGCCTGTCCCCAAGTGACAGTGTATTGCAGTGTCTTTCCCAAGATTCGGGCTACAGAATGTATGGACTTCAGGGTGGCCACTGCCAATGGCTGACTCAGAGCATTGGCCATAAAGAACCCAGCTTGTCCTGAGGCAGGACTTAACGTGGACCCTGGGGGCTGATGGAGGCGGCCTGTGTTGGAGAAGCAGCAACAGGCCGCATTTAAAGCAGAAGCCACCCTAAAGCCAGGAGGGAGGGGACAACTCTGCCAAGATGCTAGGGTGGAACACAGCCTCCAGCTCTAGTGGCAAAGACAAATAGGATGTGGGCCCAGAATCCCACAAGAGAGACAAAGGTTTGGCCTGTTTGCATACCATCACTTGCTGAGTCCCAGACATGCCTTTGCCTGCATGATCACACAGGTACACCAAGACCAGAGACAGGCCTACACAAGGGCCCGAAGGCCACAGGTGTGGCTAGTACTGTCATATCTGACTGCTACCCAAGCTGTGCATCCAGTCTTGCATACACAGCCCTTCATAGACAGTAATTCCAGGAGTGCTACCACACATAGGCACTCCTACATGTCGCTGGTTTGCGTAGTCACAGTGGATTTTGCATACACCTAATGGCTCCCTGTCACCTCAGCATGTAACTGCAAGCAATACCCACAAATAACACGTATGCATAAAGAATCATACTTCTGCAGTCACCTATACGCAAGCAAAGACAAGCCGTAACTTCATGTTCATTATCACACACTTCCCAGCTCTAGTCCTATGAATCAGGCAGCCAGGGAGGGCTTGCAGAGAGCTGGCTGGTGGGTACCACACTGCAAGCAGTGGAGCTGGAGGAGAAAGCCAGCAGTGGGTCTTCGAGTAACTAGATCAGAAAAGTCGGTGTTTCCCGGAGCCTCTACCCCCCATCCCTCAGCTGGCCAGGCCTTTGGAATCAGAGGCCTCTCTAGTGGAGGAGTTGAAGGGGCCAGGAGGGGAGCAGAGAGACTGCTGACAGAGGGGAAAGTGTTTGGAAAGAGGAGGATTCTGCGGTTTGGAAACTACAGGGATTCCAGCCCCTGCCTCCCAAACTGGGGCAGGCTGTCCACCTCCCCCAGCCTACCCACCCACTGGCCTCCTGGCCGGCCGTCATTCACCAGGGCAGGAGTGCTGTCATCTCTGCACGCTCTGATCATAGAACCCAGGAGCCTCCAGCCACCTCTGTCTTCCCTCAACCCTGTCTCTTAAAGGGGACTCTCTACCAGAGACCACCTGCAGACTCACTACCTATAGAGACCATTTTCCATCTGTCTGAGCGTTCCCTTGTCTAGACATTGACCATGAGGGTCTATGGCCAGGTCCAGTGGGGGGACCAGTCTCTGCCTATCCGCAGCTCACCTGTAAGATGGATGGCCCGAGACCCAAGTCGCCTAAGTCAGCCGGAGGTGGCTTACATCTCTGTCTCCCTGGCTGAACAGAGCTGAAAACCACCTGTCTAAAGAGGAAGGCGGGGAGAGATGGTCAGGAACCAGGGTTTGAACTCCCCTCTGGAGTCCTGCACTGAACGGACAGAACAAGCCTCTGTGCTGTTTACAATTTTAACTGAGAGAGCATGACATCCCCCAGTGTCCCCAAGCACAGGGTCTTTTGCAGATGCAGCTAGCTTCACTGACCAGAAACAGTTATCCGTGGCTGTGCCCCCTGCCCCAAGTGGCTGGCCATGGACTCCGCCCACCACACATACTTAAAAGGCTGCTGTGGCCAGCCTTGGCATCCGAGAGGCTGGACACATGGTCAAGGCCCTGTTCTCAGCCATGGGGCAGGGCAGGCTCCTCTGATCTTCCCCTAAGAAGGACTGTCATTTTTCTCTTCAAAAGCAACCTTGCCTAGGAAAACTTTCCCCATAGCTTCCTGCTTGAACCACAGGCTTTTAAAAATAGCCCGGATGAACAAAGGCAAAATGTGGAGTCCAGGCCACGCCTCCCTGGACCTCAGGCCCTGCGTTTCCAGACCTGGCGCTGTCCCTTAGCCACTGGCCTAGGCCAGGGTTTACCGTGCCCCACTGGAAAATGGAGCAGGGTTGGCCTCGAGCCTGTGGAACTTCTCCAGGGCCCTAGTCAGAATCTGGCTGGGCAGGTTCTCAGGCAGTGTTGGCAGCACTCCTGGGCAGGGCTGGGATGGAATCTGCAGGCCCTGAGCAGAGCCCTCCTCAGCTGGTGCCGAGAAAGGCCTGTGGTAAAAGGGAGCCCAAGGAAGAGCCATCATCCACCTTTTGCTTTTGGGCAGCCTTTCAAGTATGGCCTGTGATGTCAGCTCCATCCTGCAACCAGCGGGAAACGCTGTCGGCCCCGCACAGGGTTACAGACAGCACCCTGATAGTCCAGGGGAGAATGAGCAGATGGCCCTCCCACAGCAGGATGTTGGTGTGGCAGCTCTCTCCTAATCCCCAGAGCCACCCAGAGGCTGAGGCAGGCTGCCCAACAAGGTCCAGCGAAGGAGTCCAGGGAGTGGGTATCGCAGCCGGGAGCCAGAAGCAGCAGGCGGCTCCGAGGCCAGGCTCCTGCTATTTTGAGCTCCCAAGCAAGCCTCCCACTCAGTCCCTACTCATCCTCGCTTTCCTCCTCACTGATAGAGGCCCAGCCTCTACTGTAATAGCCTCTAGTGTTGTGTGCTGGGTACCATGGTAACCTCCATAGCACACAGCACAGCAGGATTCAGGGCGATCCTCCTAAGGGTCTTCTTCCAGTGAGGGAGGGGGCAGCATGTTCCTCCCTGGGCCCCAGGCCATCCTATAGTCAGTCTTATAAGAGGCAAGTGTCCTCAGCCAGTCAGTTACAGGTTCACCAGGAGGGCTCTTCTAAGATAGGCGTGGACCTCAGCAGACATGGACATCTGAGCAGAGGTCCTTAGGGATGTCCAGGGAGGTGCCTGCTGCTCAGCCTTCCCACCAGGCTCTCTGCAAGATTCCAGTGCTGTGGGAAAACTTGGAGGTGACCCCAAAGGGGAAGACACACAAGGAAAATAGAGCATGCGGTTCTCCTGGGGGGACCTGTGGGGACCGGGGGACAGCCATGGGACCTTAACAAAACCCATAGGCACTCCTGTTGAGCTTCCTCCCTGGACCATTCTAGGGTAGGTGCTGCTGTGTCTAGGGTAGGGCTGAAATGCTCATGGGGGGCATCCTTGAAAACATCCGTAAGTCAGACTGAGGGAGAAATTAAGAGGTTACAGGGCTGGAATCTTGAGTGAGTACAGGTGGGACGTGGCATGCTTTGAGGCGAGAGGTGCTAGGTTCCCAAGGTATTCGGGAGACACCGACCAGTGGCCCCGAGCTGTCTTAGACCCTAGGAGAAGCAGATTCCTCCAAACTCTGGGCCCCAACACCCTGGCTAGGAGGCCTGCTTTCATGCTGCCTAAGGCTCTGCTAGGCACCCTGGAATCCTGCCTGGCTTTAGCTTCTCCTAGGACCAGCAGTGACCCCCTAACCCAGTGACTCTTCCTCTGCTCTCTGAGTCCTGCTCCTTCTTCTTCTCTGGAAAAGCCAGTCATGGCCCATGTTAGTAAGTGGCTGAACAAGACTAGGCTGGGGCGGAGGGAATGGGAGGCAGGATCTGCACCACAGCCTCAAATAACTGTGCTTTCTTGCTCCCCAACCCACTCACAGAAGAGAAGTATGTCACCGTGCAGCCCTATACTAGCCAAAGTAAGGACGAGATTGGCTTCGAGAAGGGCGTCACCGTGGAGGTGATTCGGAAGAACTTGGAAGGCTGGTGGTACATCAGGTAGGAGCCTGCCTCCTGGGCAACAGAGCTCAGTGCAAAGTGGCCGATGGCAGGTGGATCCTAAAGGCAGCTGTGTGCCAGCTCTGCTCGGCCCGCTGATTGTCTTCTGGGACCTGAAAGCACAAGCTAAGCCCCAGCCAAGAGGGCACAGGAGCCAGCTCAACCCACAGGCAGTGGTGCGGTCTCTCACCATGCACCTGCCAAGAGTTCAGCCATCTGAATGTTGTTTTCTGCATCTACCTTGGCTGCCTGACCGGCTGTTCAGCTGAAACACCACCCTCCACAGGCCCTGCTGAGCCCCAGCAGGCTGCCTATGTTGCTCACAGTTCAACACTCAAGGCCCCAGACATAGGCCTCTGGCATCCATGTTCCTGGTGGGTGCAGACCATTGCACTCTGCCTTCTCTCCCTCCCTTGCCTCAGAGCCTAATGAGGTTCATTTGAGTGTATGTCTGGAGAAAATAAGCTAAACTCCGTGGGGCTCATTCTGCTGTCACCAGCCCTAGACCTGCCGTAAGCGTGTTTGTGTTTGGAAAGTTTCTTTGGAGCGGTTCAGCTATGGGGAATTTACTCAGCTTCTCCCTCTTTCTTCTGCTTGCAACCCAGCTAACAGCAATCCCCCATGTAAACTATGGGAACAGCTGCCCCTGTTCCCCACACCCCCAGACTTTCTGTGGTCCATCTGTGTGTTGCATTCATGCAACAGTGGCTCAGAACACAACAGAGCTTGGGATCTTAAAGCTACATCCATGCTGCAGAGAGGACGCAGGTAACAGTCTTATTGTGAGCTGAGGGGACGGTGCTGCCCCTTCACCCTTGCCCTAAGTGCCTGTCAGTCTGAAGGACTGAGGTGTACCTTTCTCTCCTGTTAGGTGGCGGGAGACTGTGCATTTACACATGGGTGAGACTGTGTATTTACACATGGGTTATCCAAAGCAGCCACCTGTGGTCTTTTATGTTCTCTAAGCAATGGAAGCTGGAGCCAAGTGCAAATCCATCAGCCACAAGCCGGACATGGAAAGGCTAACAACGTAGCCCATCTGGCTGGTGGCCGATGTGTGTTTGCCTATAAGTGATCCCCACAGCTGCTTTTTACATTTTGGGTTTTCTGTTTGTCTGTCTGTCTGTTGTTTGTGTTTTTAAGATAACAAATAGCATCACTCTGGGTTACTTCTAGTCAGCTACTGTCCCTGTAGCTTGATTCTTTCTAGCCAGTGAGGACTTGAATTGAGAAGGACCCTAATGATCCCATTCTACCTTAAGAAGGTTGCCAGATACCCCCTTAAACATGCTATTTCCCAACATTCCAAGCTGAGTGTTGATCCTTATTTCCTGTCTTTCTTTTCCTCCCCCAGCTTTAGACACACACGCACACGCGCACACACACACACACACCCTCCTACACATTCCCATTCCCTCTGCAGCCTGCATCTCTGGAGTCAGTCCTGCTACAGAGCTGGGAAACAGCTGTGCGGAAGCTGGGCCCAGACACACAGCCACCGCTGATGCCGTGCGCGCATGGCTCTGTCTGCGGTATCCTGTAACACAAAGCCTGGAGCATAGCTTCATCCGTACAGCGTATGGAACACAAAGGGCTGTGAAATGGGACATTGCAGGCATGACTATCTCCCCGCAGCCCCTGTCCTTATTCCTCTGCTGCTGTCACATAACAAGATACCAGCAAGGTGTCTTCAGCTTTTCCCGAGCTTCAAGAACCCCAGGCTCTGAAAAGTGTTACACACTTTCTCTCAGGGCCCTCTGCTACCTCTGCCTTGCCCTTCTAAGCCTTGGCTACTGCCATAAAAAGGTCAGGCACATTCACTCACTGTTCCCCTCCATCCTCCACATTCTCTCCTTCTGTCTGTATCCCTCCCTTCCAGCAGCCATCCTCAGTTCAGTAATGTCTGCCCTCGAAGCAACCCATGAGTTGGGTGCAACCTGCGTGTACCTCCCAGTGATATGAATGTGAGAAGCCACCTCCTGTCTGAACTTCCGAGTTCCTTTTCTCCTACCTAACACGCTCCCTAGATCAAGGTCACATCAGGAAGGGCAGTAGGGGGTTGTCAGACATCTGGCCTGTCAGCCCTACTCTTGAGAGCCAGCTGTGTCCCAGGGAGCAGATGGGGACATTGCAACCCAGAGTTGGAAGCACTGACCAGTTAGTGATGGGCCCGGAAGCAGGCTCCCTGTGGATTTGGGTAAAGGCTCAACACCATGTGGGGAAGAGGGAGAAGTTGTTTTAAAAAGTCAACGAATCACCAAAAATTAAGTCAGCCCTGTCATTTCCTTTAGCCTTTGTTTATGAGCTTTTGGTTTGGTTGGATTAGGTTTGGTTTCGCCATAACAATGGTTATGCTTTCATCTGCATTTATGTTCTATATTTACAGCCTCAGTTAGGAAGGTCTCCCAACCCCCAAGATTACATAAATTTGACTTTAAAAAAAATAACCACACAAAGTCTTGTATATAGTCCTGGTTGGCCTGGTACTCCCTGTCTAACCTAAACTGGTCTGATTTAAGGCGGTCCTCCTGCCTCAGCCTCCTAAGTGGTAAGACTGTAGGTGTGAGCTGCTGTGCCTGGCTCTTCCTTTCCCCCCCCCTCCTTACTGTATGATAAGAAGCCAGATCTCATTCCTTTGTTTCTCCTAATTGTCCTCAACTCACCCATTGCGTGGTTTGTGTTTGCCCCACAGCGTTGAAAGGTTACATTTGTGGACTTACTCTGTGAACTTGATCTGTCCACTGCCCCTCCAGCAGAAATCGAACCCTCCCCCACCCGGTGGTGCTTACCACCTCCCCACCCCACTCCTTGTTTTATGTTGTTTTGTTTTGTCACAAGGTCTCTTGTACCCACGCTGGCCTGTGTAACCAAGGATGGCCTTGAACTTCTGCTCACCCCTCTGCCTCCAGAGTGCTGGGCTTATAGGTGTGAGCCTCCAAGCTTGTCCAGAGAGTGCTAAGGCTTAAAGTCTACCTCTTTCCTTTTGTGAGTCTTACTCTCTAGCCCAGCCTGACCTAGAGCTTAAAAATAAAAATGGAATTATCTTTCTCTTTTTAATGTTTGACACTTTTGTACATAGAAACATGTATGTTGATGTATTTTGACCAGTTCCCCCTTTCTACTCCCCTTTCTACTCCCCGCAGGCACCCCAGCACTCTCCATTCCTCCCTACATGTCCTCTCTCTTCTTGTGTATGTGTGTGTGCTAATCCACTGGGTCCCATCAGTGCTGTCGTGTTGATCGGTCTCGGATAGGTAACTGTAGCTACTGTGAGTTCATAGGTGCGGTAGCCTTGTCTAGTCCAGAAAACAGCATTTCCCAGCATTCCTCCTCACCCTCCGCTCAGTACTCTTCCCACCCCCTCTTCCGTGATGTCCCCTGAGAGGAAGGGTGGGAGGGGATGACACGGATATCCCATTGAGGGTAGAATATTCGGCAGTCAGTTATTCTTAGCATTAAAATGGTTGAAGCCGGTTGTGAGTCTGCACTAACTGCTGACCGCCACAGAAAGGAACGCTTCTCCGGCCAAGGTTGAGGTATGACGCAGGCCTTAAATCCAATCCCAAAATGGTTGCTTTCCCTGATTCGTCCTAGAACCTCCCATCCTCCTGCCTTGTCCTTCGGACTGCTGGGCATGCGTCACCACACTCAACGGTCATGCTTATAGATATCCTTCTTTGGTCTCAAGGTATCCATCCTTCTAGATCTGCTTGACAAGCTGCTGCATCCCTTTGTCTTACAGAAAAAGTTGAACTCTTAAAGAAACAAGTTAACTGGGAGAGATGCGTCCTTTGTGCATGTCACTTTCCTCTCTAGTCCGCTCCCTTCCTGTGGGGCATGTGATCGTCCGTGCTACATCCACATCTCACTTCTTCTCTAGAATTACCCTCAGCGTCCTGGGTCATATAGTAGCAGGCCACTGTGAAGTCTACCTTTTGGGCAGAATGATGTTGAAGAACCCTAATTTTAAGGTCCTGTATTTGCCTGAGGGCAGTAGCTCAGTGTCCAGTATCTTTCCCATGGACCCCAGCTCTGGTTTCCTCTGGATTAGCGAAACTGCCAAGCCTCTAGCAGATCATGGGAGAAAAGGCCTTGCTAGGAGGTCAAACGGAGACTGAGGCCTGGGAGCAGAAGGGGAAGACAGATACAAGGGCTTTAGTGACGGCGTGGTCCTTCCTCTCACAGATATCTAGGCAAAGAGGGCTGGGCGCCAGCGTCCTATCTGAAGAAGGCCAAGGATGAGCTGCCAAGCCGGAAGAAGAACCTGGCGGGTCCTGTGGAGATCATCGGAAACATCATGGAGATCAGCAACCTGCTCAACAAGAAGGCGACTGGGGACAAGGAAGTTCCGGCTGACGGCGAGGGACCCGAAGCCCCCATCACCAAGAAGGAGATCAGCCTGCCCATCCTCTGCAATGCCTCTAATGGCAGCGCCTTGGGTGTCCCCGAGAGGACCACATCGAAGCTGGCCCAGGGCTCCCCAGCCGTGGCCAGGATTGCCCCTCAGAGGGCTCAGATCAGTAAGCAGCTGAAGGCCCCAGGTCTCCTACAGAGTGGGTGGGCATGGGTGCAGCGGAGTCCAGGTACTACCTGGGACCTCTGTGTCATTTTCGCCCTGAGCTACAGTCTGGCCTCTGATTGTCAGCGGGCCCCATGCGTGCTGGTCACAAGAGTGGGAAGGGCGAGGGGGTGTGACTGGCTGTGCACCTGCAAGCTGCTGCAGGTGCATGGCAGGAGGAAGCAGGCTGCTGGCCTCCCTCTCCCTAGGGATGAATCAGCGTGGCTCTTTAGTAGTGGACAGACCCCAAAGCTTTAGAGATCTAGATGATTGGTATAGAGCCGATTTAACAAGCCCACGGGCCCCTGAGTTTGCGGTCCTGCTTTGGGGGGCAAAAGATGTGAAAGAGGGCTGGCAAGATGGCTCGGTGTGTAAGGGTGCTTGCTACTCAAGCCTGATCTGAGTTCGATCCCTGGGACAGGCATAGAGGGGGAAAGAGAGAACTGACTCCCTAAGGCTGTGGCACACATGCCCATCCCCCACCTGCATTAACAATAAATTATTAAAGCCTGTCTCTCCTCATCCCCTACACACACCTCTGGCCCAGAAATACCTTTGGTATTATGGGGGTCAGGGGTGACACAATTTCTGTTTGTGTCCAGCCCAGTAATCTGGAGGAAAGCTGGTTTGGGTTTGGGTTTGGGTTATGTTGTTTTGTTTTGTTTGTTTGTTCAATACATAGCTTTTGATTGTCAGCACTCTGGTGCGTGGAGAAGCCTTTACTAGGCAGGACTTTGGTCTGGCCTTGTGCTACCTTCAGAGGACTTAGGACTAGTGAACGAAACATAGATGTAGTTCCTGCTTCTACTGAAAAAAATCTCATAAATCCATGCACCGTTTTACATTGAAACCTGCCTGACTGCAGCACCTGTAGATTGGTGCACCTATCGTCTGGGGGGCGAGTCCTTCTGAAGAACAGGCAAAGAAGCCTAAAGGTCCCTTCATTCCTACAGTGACTTAGAATACAGGGTCTTTAATAACTGGCAATTCAAGGATCTGGAGAGGGTCCCATCAGGGAAGGCAGCAGGTATAGGCACTGTTGTCCACTGGGGTTCTTAAAGCTGTGGCTTTTCTTCCAGGCTCCCCAAACCTGAGGACAAGGCCACCCCCACGCAGAGAATCCAGCCTGGTATGTGGACTGTATTCATGCCTTCTCTGGGGTGACCTGTACCCTTACTTAGTTGATACCTTTGAAGCAGAGCCTGTCGCCCAGGGGTCTGAGGGACCCTGTTGGGTTTCTGTCTTTGCAGGGCTGGGCACAGGGGCAGAAGCCTGCAGATCCCAAGCCTCCCTGGAGGATAGCCAGACAGTTTATTATTGGAAATGCACTGCACTCCAAAGCTAAATAAATCCATCCCGGCCACTGCACTGGCAGACATAAACATTTAGACTGGCCAGCAGGAGTGTCCAGTAGGGCATTGCCAGGGGCTAGAAACGGGGCTGCAGGCCACGATGGCCCAGAAGCCTTACAGCTCTCTCAGGACCGCCCAGTGATGGTGGTGGGCTCGGCAGCCTAGAGGGTAAAGGGGTAGACCATGCTATTCTCCAGGAAGGAGCATGAACCGCAAGACCTGGCTCATGGAAGATTGACACTGTGATGTCCCTGAGTGGGTGGAGTTCCCAGCGACTGCCATCCCAGGCAGGGAGGTGTGTGAGCGGGAGCTTGGGAAGCAGTAACGTTGGTGCCAGGCTAAGAGTCCTAAACAAAGGCCTGCTAGGGGATGAGGGTGTGGGGCTGGGGCAGCTTGATGCAATTGGAAGGCAAGCTGCAGGTCGAGGGTGTGGCTCAGTAGCAGAGTGCTTGCTTAGCATGCACGAGACTTTGGGGGACCGTCCCTAGCGTACCTGGAAGGGGAAATTGGAGCCTGGCATAGATTCCATTTCTGACACAGGAACAAAGAAAGACCCTTTGCAGATCACCTACCCTCCGAAGTCCTCAGTTTGCTTTTCCGAGAGAGAAGAACAGTACTGCCACCTCCTAGGTCTGTCATGAGGACAGGATGTAATGGTGGATATTTAGGACTGGCAGCCAGGTTTCCCTTTCCTGTGTGGCTGTTGGGTGGCACTATCTGGTTACTCTACACAGGACAGATCCCTAAATCACAACTGGCTGCATGTTACTCCAGTGGCATCTGCCCATCCGTGGGCATCGGAGGCTACATTTCTCCCTACATGTGAGGATGTGCCCTCTGGCCATGAGTATTTTATGACCTAGCCATTAGTCCCTCTGAAATTTATTTCTCTTTTTTTACTCTGGGTCTTTGCAACTGCACAGTGGAGTCTCCATTTCTCCTTTTTATTTGAGCCCCAGCTAATTATTTTCAGGCAGCCTTGACTTTGGCAAGGACAGACTCATTCCTTCATCACGTACAAATGCAAGCTTGCTGAGGGAGAGATGCTGGTGCCAGTTAGCTGAGCTGAATCCCACCCTGTTTGGGTACAGGAGGGCTGAGGCATGGCTGACCGAGCCAGCTTCCACGTGTGGCTGTCCATCCAGGCACAGGGGCAGAGAAAGTTGGCTGATTCTCTCCCCCCATAAACCATCTTTCTCCCATCCCTCCCTCAGAGTGACAGCTCAGCTCAGACCAGGAGACAGAGATAGCTGAGCTTTGGAGGGTAAAGAAAGAAACAGGATTCCAGAGGTACTGACCTCCAGCTTCGTTCAGCTATTCCTGCACCCCCACCTCCCTGGACCGGAAGTTACTGCATTATCTCAGTAATCTTCAGAATCCCATTCTTAGCTCTATTTTACAGAAGAGGAAACTGAGGCTCGGAGCAGCTGCATCTTCTAGGTCTGCCTTCTACACCACGGCTGCGCGCCCCCTGCCCCCCACCCAGCCTTTTCAGCTGCTTTCTGTTTACCCTTTAGTATAAGGAAGAACAAAAATAAGAAGACAAAGCCGGGCAGAGTACATCCTTTTGTGGTTATCGTCAGCCAAGCTGGCTTTCCATGTGGCTTATGCTGACTGCCTAAGAGCAGCACCCATTAGGTGCACAAAAAATGACTGTTAAGAAAAATAAAATGTGGGCCAAGTGTTGTAAGTGTCCTTAAACGCCACTATGAGAAAAGTGTGTGCCAGCATCAAAAGGCACATAGGAGTTCTGGAATAATCTGCCTGCTGAAACAGGACTCTGCATTCTGTTCAGGGCATCAACAGGCTAACCCCCTTCCCAAAGACTCCTCCCCCAACCAGCTGTCCCCTGTACTTCTCCTTCACTATCCTGGGGATGGTTGGCTCCCTCATCCTCTTCTCCATCAGGGGCCCTCTTGGCTTAGGAGCCACCCTTAGACGAATAAGATGGCGGTTTCCCTGCTTTTCTAGAGTGATCCTTCTGTCTCTTCCTTTCCACCTTGGGGCCCAACTATCGAGGCCTTTCTAGTGAGCATCCCAAGAGGTCAAACTAGCGCTATGTGGACCCCGAGTACCACCTCCTGGGGGGAAGTCCTGAAGTCTAAGTGACAGCTGCCTTCAAAGCCAGCTGCTATCCAGCTGACAGTGATGGCCACAAGCACCTGGAGCCAATGGGCAGCAGTCCCTGGCCTTGGTACTTACTGCTCTGATTAACTAACTGCATTTGCTCACTGATTGTTTCTGCTTTAGGGGTTCCAGCTGCCAAAGCCACCAGAGCCCCCTTCTGTTGAGGTAGAATACTACACCATTGCTGAATTCCAGTCTTGCATTTCTGACGGGATCAGCTTTCGGGGTGGACAGAAAGCTGAGGTGAGCCTCCTTTTGACCAAGGGACCTGTTTCATGTTTTATAGTATGTCTTATTGGCAAGGTTTCTGAGGGTCAGGCAGGACAGATACAGAAATGAGCCTCCCGGCCATGGGTGCTGGCCTAGTCAGGGCCACACCAAGGCTAGAGCCCAAGACTTGGGTTTCTGCCCCTCACTCGCTTATAGTGCTTGCGCCACAGTGGCACAGGGCTGAGCGCGAAGAGCCTCGAGATGAAGTGCTGCTGAAGGCGTGCGAGCTTCAAGAACAGAATTTGCTTCATTGGGAATGTTTTATTTGGGGGGATGAACGCACATACACGCACACACATACACACGCACACACATACGCACTTGGAGATCAGAGGACAATACTGTATACCAACCCAAGAACTCCTAATGAGATTTTGTTGGTTTTTATGGACACTTAGAGGATGCTCTGCAGGGAGGAGCTGGTCTCGGGCCTATACTTCCTAGTTTGATTTATGCCTGTCCCTGAGAGGCCCTTTCAAGGGATACTGGGTGTGGGTGGAGGATGGGAACAATGGGACACTGACTCTTTATACATACGGGTTCTTCTCAGGTTGGTTTTTATAGGTCTAGGAACAACGTAGTAGATTTGGGGGTGTCATGGAGTTCTGTAGCTCCCTGAGGTTATTGGCACAGACCTAGGGAGCCTCACAACCAGGACCAGGGTTTGAATCTAGCCTGCCATTGACTGCCATAGGTCGTGAGCCACTTATTCAAGGGCTGTGTCTATAAAATAGGCTGAGAGGGACATTGTAGGGACCCAGAGACCCCTGCGACTCACTGGCCTGTCTCTCTTCCTTCAGGTCATCGATAAAAACTCAGGTGGCTGGTGGTACGTGCAAATTGGGGAGAAGGAGGGCTGGGCCCCCGCCTCATACATCGATAAACGCAAGAAGCCTAACCTGAGCCGCCGAACTAGTACTTTGACCCGGCCCAAGGTGCCCCCACCTGCACCCCCAAGCAAACCTAAGGAGACCGAGGAGAATCCCGTGGGTGCCTGTGAGAGTCAGGACTCCCCACTGAAGCTTAAGTATGAGGAACCTGAGTATGACATCCCGGCCTTTGGTTCTGACTCAGAGCCTGAGCTGAGTGAAGATCCCACAGAGGACAGAGGCTCAGGGGACAAGCGTCCTGCCCAGCCCCGAAGGCCCTCGCCTGCCTCCTCCCTGCAGCGGGCCCGCTTCAAGGTGGGCGAGTCTTCTGAAGATGTGGCCCTAGAAGAAGAGACAATCTATGAGAATGAGGGCTTCAGGCCCTACACAGAAGACACCCTGTCTGCCAGAGGCTCCTCTGGGGACAGTGACTCCCCTGGAAGCTCCTCACTGTCTCTTGCCATGAAAAACTCCCCCAAATCAGGTTCTCCCAAATCATCATCACTCCTGAAGCTCAAGGCAGAGAAGAATGTCCAGGCAGAACTGGGGAAAAACCAGTCCAACGTCTCCTTCTCCTCCTCCATCACCATCAACACCACCTGTTCCTCCTCCTCTTCCTCCTCTTCCTCCTTATCCAAGAACAGTGGTGACACGAAGCCCCGCTCTGCCTCAGATGCAGGCATCCGTGGCACCCCCAAGGTTGGGACCAAGAAAGAAGCCGATGTGAAGGTCGGGCCGGCCTCCTGTGCCCGAGCCAAGCCATCGGTCCGACCAAAGCCAGTCTTGAACCGAGCTGAGTCTCAAAGCCAGGAAAAGATGGACATTCGGTCCTTACGGCGCCAGCTGAGGCCCACAGGCCAGCTCCGGGGGGGCCTCAAGGGCTCTAGGAGTGAGGACTCAGAGCTGCCCCCCCAGACAGCCTCCGAGTCCAGGAGAGGCTCTGCTGACGTGATTCCACTCCCAGCCACCACTCCCCCATGTGTTCCCAAGAAGGAATGGGAAGGACAAGGCACCGCCTACGTGACCTGCAGTGCCTATCAGAAGGTCCAGGACTCCGAGATCAGCTTCCCGGCAGGCGCCGAGGTGCACGTGTTAGAAAAGGCAGAAAGCGGATGGTGGTATGTGAGGTTTGGGGAGCTAGAGGGCTGGGCTCCTTCCCACTATTTGGTGCCCGAGGAGAGCCAGCAATCTGACGTCGCTGGCAAAGAGCCTGACACAGTCAAGAGCACTCAGAGCGAGGGCAAGTCGGACAGTCTGGAAAAGATCGAGAAGCGGGTGCAAGCGCTGAACACTGTGAACCAGAGCAAGAGGATCACCCCACCCATCCCCTCTAAGCCTCCTGGGGGGTTCGGCAAGACCTCGGGCACTGTAGCGGTGAAGATGCGGAACGGTGTGCGGCAGGTGGCAGTCAGGCCCCAGTCTGTGTTTGTGTCTCCACCACCCAAGGACAACAACCTGTCCTGTGCCCTGCGGAGGAATGAGTCACTAACGGCCACTGACAGCCTCAGAGGTGTCCGCAGGAACTCCTCCTTTAGTACTGCACGGTCAGCAGCCGCTGAGGCCAAGGGCCGCTTGGCAGAGCGGGCTGCCAGCCAGGGCTCAGAATCACCCCTCCTGCCTACCCAACGTAACGGCATCCCCGTCTCCCCCGTGCATCCTAAGCCTATTGAGAAGTCTCAGTTCATCCACAATAACCTCAAAGATGTGTACATCTCTATTGCAGACTATGAGGGGGATGAGGAGACAGCTGGCTTCCAAGAGGGGGTATCCATGGAGGTGCTGGAGAGGAACCCCAATGGTTGGTGGTACTGCCAGATCCTGGATGAGGTGAAGCCCTTCAAGGGCTGGGTACCCTCCAACTACCTTGAGAAGAAGAACTAGCAGCACCGGGTCCTTCCAGACTCAGTGCTGCTCTGGCTGCCACTGGAAAAGTGGTGGCCTGCGGACAAGGGGAAGGACAATGGGAGGGGGGAGGGGGATGACGACATTGAACCCTGCAGAATATGTGACCCCCCTAAGACACCCTCCAGCTGGAAGGGAGGGTGTGACAGGTGCACACACTTAGTAGGAGAAAGGGAATAGCAGGGTTGTCCTGGGCCCGGAACCCCTGCACACACACTGGTGACTTTGCTGATGGACCGTATGCCATTTAGTATAGGCCGAATGGGAAAGCCCAATCGTGTCTTTGCTGCAGATCTGGAAAAGATGTCATGAGGTGTGTCCAGGGTCCTGCCCCTGCTCAGCCACCTCAGTGGCTGGCTTCTCGCCTCTGGAAGCCACCCTTGTGTTATCATAGATGTATTTAACATTGTGTTGGTTTCTAGTCCACCAGCTGCTGGTGGGTATCTGGAAGAGCTCAGTCCTTTCTGGGGCCAGGCCACAGCCTGTTTGGTAGTTAAGAGTTCCCCGATGCCAACAAGGACTGCCTGCCTTTGCTGGCTGACCTGGCCTTGCAAAGAGAGCCTGCCCTCCTTGGGGTACATGGAGGACACTGGGAGTTGACCTTGAGAATGGGTGGTGTCGGGCTCCTCATAACCTAGAATTGCTCGAGGATTTCCGGGTAGGCGATTCCTTGTGCATGTTTGGGAAGGGGTTATTGGTTTGGAGGTTATAAATCAGCGTTTGGTTTGGGGTTTATTTTAGAAGTTGTTTGGGGGCCCAAAGGGCTCAGCCTCACATAGGAGAGGGAGTAGGGGTGGGTGGATTTTCTGTTGAATTCCATGGAGGGATGTTTAATTTAGATTTTGGTTTAACGTTTTTGCCTTTCCATATGCCAAGTTGTTTGTTTAGGTTTCCACTGTGTGCACAGTGCCCTAGCATGGCACCTCACTAGGGAATTTGAGACTGGGTAAAGCCAGGTCCTGGGCTCGGTGAAACAGTGTTCAGGTCGCTGCCCAAGAGGGAAGGGGGCATCATTAGAAGCCAGGCTGCTGGGTGACTACTCTGCCTGCTTCTGCACACTTTCCCCAACCTGGGCAGGGCCCACAAAAAGCCTTACTGTGGAGAAGTCACCACCAACCCTGGGCAGAAAGGACCCTGGCTGGGTCAGCCTGGAGCAGACACCCCCCGCCCCCGCCACTGTGCCCCTTAGCCTGCTGGCAATGCTACAGGTGCCCAAGAAGATGGAAGACTTTGAAGCCAGGAACTAACCCTGTCTTCCCAAGGGGCAGTGCCCCAGGGAACAGAGAAGCAAAAACATGGAGTTCGCTGCGGTCCTCTGTCGGCTTTGGGTTGTGATTTAATGATTGACATTTCAGGGGGGACCTTCCAGAGAGAAGCCCAGTGGGCTTCTTCCAAGAACTCTCCTCATGCTGGGAGCGGATTCCACATGTGCCTTTGATTTGGGACAGATCCTGCCTCACAGTTTCTGGCTGAGCTGCCAGCATCTTCCTGACCAAGGGCTGCTGGTTCCGACAGACGTGGGAGGAAGAACGCCCCTCACCCCTCCTCCCAGGCAGGTCTGCCTTCAGCTCCCAACCCTAACCTCCTGGATTCCCAAGTCCATGTCCCTCCCATATGTGGATGCAAACCGCTAGCCTCCTTTGTCAAAAGCCCGTGGTGACATTGTTCTATTTCCTTTTCTGTGTTCATGAGTTTGTTTAAAATTGAAATTAGTTATTTTCTTCTGCTGGACAGTATTAAATAGAGCGGGATGTTGAGTTAATCTGCTAGGTTGCAGTACTAATGGTAGTGGTTAGTGTCTTCATGATATATTGTTTGTACTTATTTGAACAATAATGATAAAGAAGTGGTTCATTATTTCTTAATTAATGCACTTTAAATGAGGTGAAATGGAAAGAAAACCTGGAGAGCAAAGTGCATTACTTAAAGATGCAGTATATACTCTTCTCATTTTAAAACAGCACATATTTATTAAAAGAAGAAAAAGTAATTTATGACTATTTAAAATAAAATTTAAAAGTAGAGTGACTGTCAGGTGAAAGGACCTTCCACACAGCTGTCTGCCAGGGGGATGGCCCACAGCCTCGCTCCTCGGATGTCTGCATTGAGCCAGCTCCATGGTTAGTGCATCAGCCAGGCACAGAGCATCTCAGTTGGACTGGACCACCGAGATCCCCAGAGCCTGCCTTTCCCACCCTCCCTGCCCGACTCTGCACTCGCATCCTTCTGTCTGCACCCCAGAGACCCTCTCCCAAATCCCAGTGTCCTGAAATCGTAGACTCTTTCAAAGCAGGACTGGAAGGGACCTTAGAGGTCAGTCCACCCCATCCCTCCTTGTTACTCCAGCTCAAGGACAGGAAATGACTTTCCCCAAATCACCCAATAATTGTCAGGTTTTCCCACTGCATTTAATCCCGCGTTCCTCTCCTGTCCTTTTAGTTCATTGTGTGGTCATTGTGTTTACATTGTAACATCCAGCCCCAGGGATGGCTGGGAGTTGCTCAGGCATCTGGGAAAAGTAGGGAATGTTGCCACCTAGTGTCAGTACGTAGACTTGGTCAACAAATAGTGATAGCCAAGGTCCCTCACCACCAGCCCATTAGGGCACAGCACAAACCCTGCAAGCCCAAAGAATACTTGAAACAAGAAGGGTGCATGCCAGGCCTTCTCAGACATGGCCAGGGGATGCCAGGGCTTGTGTCCCTGGATCCTAGCCCTGCCCAGACAAGAAGGCCTTTCCCTAGAGCTAACAAGCTGCTTTGTGACATCGGACAGACTGTGGCAGCAGTGGAGGAGGGAAGGGCCTGGGGCTCTGTCCCATCTGAAGCAAAACCAGACGGGACTAAAGGCAAAAAAAAGAAAAAAAAAGAAAAAAAAATTAAAAAAAGGTGGAATCTCAGCAATGTCCAAAGCTAGTTTTCTATTAGTTAGAACTAAAAATGTGAGATGACATCGGATTGCTGTATACTGCAACTTTAATCTTAATGAGCCCTTCTGAGGTCATTATTGAGGTTTATATAATGCCCGAAGATGCGTCGTCTGGTGCTTTGTTTTCCTTTCAGTCTAAAGACCCTTTTCTTCTATAACAAGGGTGGAGGAAAAGCCTTCAAACCTTATCCTTCTTTGTCACTAGTAGGCCTGGCTACACTGCCTGGCTTCTCTGTGTTCTCACAGGGGAGCAACAAGAGGGAGCTGGGGGAGGGGGTTCCATCAGCAATCCGTTCCTGTCTACCCTGGGGCCCCCTTCACAGCCCGGGTTCTCTTTGCAAGGCCTCAACCCTTCCACCCCAGCCTGGTCCCAAGGGTCCCTCTTTCTCACTCCTAAATGGACGAAGGCATTATATAGAATCATTGTAGTCACTTTGAGATGTTAGAGCCGCGTATTTTACTGGCATTTATACCCATTGCTTTCCTCAGCGAGGCATGTTACTACTTTTATTGTCTAAGAGAAAAAGACAAGGGAATCTCAGCCAAACATTATTTTCATATGACTAGTACTTGCAGAGTAGGTGTAGCACTATTTAAGTTGCAGTGTCTGTTTTTAGGAGGGGGAGCAGGTGGAGTCACCCCTGCTTTTCCTGTGTTTGACTAATATATAATTTCTTTAAGGTTACTCACTTCCCCTATTCCCTCCAAATACTTTGCATTCTCAATGGAAAATGAAAACAATCTGAGACAGAAAAAGTGCAATATTACCAAGAGGGATGTGGGACAGAGTGGGGGGAGACCCTGTTGCATCTTCGGAAAATGGGAGAGTCGTTACTGTGGAGGACATGGTGGGCCGTGGATTTGATTGGCAGGCCAACCGTCTATCTCCTCCCCACATCCCTGGCATGTAGAGAGGGGTAGCCACCAGAGGACACTAGAAGAAAGGGGCCTGGGGAAGTGGCATGGTGCTCTTGACCTCTTGAGCCCAGGCCCCAGAGCAGAATGAGGATAGCCAAGGCCTACTCCTGTTTTCATTCCCCTTTTGCAGCCAGCTGCTCAGAGAGACCCGTCCTAGAAGCGATTCCCAACAGCCCTCTCACCCCAGCCTCCTGATATGTGGGCTACGATGCTTTGGATGTGTGTTTGAGTCTTTCTAAAACTGTGGAACCTCAGTTCAGCTTATGGACAGGAGTCCTGGCTGTAAGCAAACTCATTTGGAGGATAGGTGCTTTAAGCCCTTTGTACCCAGTAAGACCCAATTCCTCCAGGCCTGCAGTAGGCCTGGTCCCGGCCACCCATTCATCTCAGTGACTTGGGCAAAAGGCATGAGAAACCCCCATGACAGGTACACACCAACCCCCCCCTTCACATGCAGCGAGGAAAGTGGCAGGATAAGATGTTTTCTGGGGGGTGAGGAACAAGTCCCAGGGCTCAGCCCCTCCCCCAGGATAACAAGCACAGCCTTGCTGGTGTGTCCTTTCTATGTAGTACTGTAGGCCTGCTGCTCCGACCCACCTTTGTGTGAATTTCTCTACAGATAGGGAGAGGGACCAGGCCCCTTCTGGGGTCTCTCCCTTGGAATAGGTATGGTTGCATAGCTGATCATTAGACTCTCTGTGCAGCTCTCTGGAAAGACAGCAGTCCACATCACTAACCAATTAAAATTCCCTCACTTTTTTGAGGGCTGAGAGAGCAATGTTTGTGTGCATGTGTGTGTATGTGTATGTGACGGTGGTGGTAATTTCCACATGCATGGATATTACACGAGTGCATGTGTGTGAGAGAGAGACTGGTGGTAATTTCCCACTTGAACTAAATAGCATGGGGTTAGAGAAAATAAATGCAGGGCAGGTGGTCTCCATTGTACTAGTCCTTGGCATTGGGCAGGTCCCAAGGGACTCACAGCTTCTGGCAGCAAGTATGTGTGTCATTCACACAATTCTGGCTGGAGAGTGCAATGTGTCTTTTAAAATTTTTTTTGTAATTATTTTATTATTTAGTTGGAAACTTCACACTGGCATTAGCAGATCTAACAGAAGCAGCCCAGGTCAGCATCCGGGCACCAAGATGAGCACGTGGAATAGATACTGTTTGAGTGTGGAGTGCTGAGGTGGTTACATTCGTGCACCCACGTACTTGGGATGAGAATCCCCAGGGGATCCAAGAGCTGCTGGCCTTGGCTTGGTTCTGAAGGAGAGGCGGGCTGCACAGGGCGAGAACTACTCATGGTATAACTGTAGGACCTGTAGGTATCCACACAGCAGCGCCTGCCATCTCCACTGCAGGCCCAGAGAACTTCCTGGGGTGTGGAGAATTCCTTGGGACCTTTGGAGTTTGTCTAAATCCCATTTGGGACAGTCTCATGCCCTTGTGTTTCGCAAACTCTATGATCAGAGCCAGTCACAGGACACAGTTAGTGACCTTTGGCCTTAGCACTGCCTTTAACTACTGCTTTGTTCTGTGCATCTGGGCCCCCAGGCCACAAGTGGGCACACTGGTGCTTGTAGATTAAGTGGAAGGGTTTCTTTTCCAGAACCTTGACCCCCTACCTGGCTGTAAGGGACTAGCATGTGACATCCCCTCTTCCCCTAGCCTGTCTAAATCTCAAGTGATCTTCACAGTCAGTACCCCTCCGCCATCGCAGTCTAGGACTTAGTGGCCTTAGAGTAGGGTCCCCAATGCCGAAGGTCCCTACCTCACTCCAGGTCTCATGCTGGGCGATGGGCTGTGTCTTTGAAAGAGTGAGAGGATTGTGTTAGTGTTAAAGGATGGACCTAGCATGTTGGCAAGCTAGTGGGAGGCATGTTAGCAAGATGAATAGCCATGTTTGAGGTAACTGGAGCCTACCGTCCCTGCGCTGGGAGGAGGCTCCAGAAGATGCCTTTTAGGTAGAGAAGGTGTGGGAAGGCTGAACAAGGGTTTGGAGTTGCGCTGTCTTTATTTATGGAAGAAGGAAGGAGTCAGTTCTTTGTGTTTGGAAACGAAGAGATCAGGTTTACAGGGATTTTTGTCACTCACCAGCCAAAAGTCCAGCCAGAGAGAACTCACTCACCGGGCCACAGCCGGGCTTCCATTTTTCATTGATTGTCTTAGGGGAGAGGCACTGTGAGCCATAAGCCAGTGTTTGGGTTCGGAGGCCCTTTTCCAGAAGACAAATCCATCTCCCAGATTCCCAGTAGTTTTTGTCCAATTCAGAGTTGGCCCAGCCTGTCAGACTCTACAAATCAGAGGCCATTGACCATAATAGGCCACCCAGTAGGGACCCAACATCCCCATACTAGAACTTAAGAGCCCAGGCCTATCCGAGAAGCAGGTGACCTCATTTCTTGGTGACACAGGACATTATTCCCAAGGCTCTAATAGAACCTATAGGCCTCTAATAGAACCAACTGCTGAGTTGGCCTCCTGCTGCCAATCGGACCGGAGGAGCACACCACATCCCTACATATGCTTGTTTTCTGGTGGCTTCTACTGAGGTGCACTAAGTTTACTTCAAAGGGTATACAGTTACCATTCTTAAATTCACAACTTGTCCCCTCCAACAGAGGACATGGGTGTCCCTCCCAGAGAGGTCTGGAAGGCAGATGTTAGTGGCCACTCTTGTATGCAACATAGATATGTGAACAACTGTATGGTGGAAGCAAGCAGATAGATGTCACCAGGACACCTGAATCATAGGGACTTCTCATAGTGTCCACTCATCCCCAGCCAGCTTAGTGGGGTCAGCAGGAGCCCTTCCTCCCCACCTCAGCAGAGAAACTGAGATAGGGACATTGGATGCAGTCGGCGTCTGTGCGTGTGCTGACATCTCCAGGACCCTTGGTGGTGCTAATCTATCTCCATGTTTCTCACAATTCTAACAGTGGGTTGGTTTTATAGCCTCATCTTAAACACACAGTGGCCTTGGGGGAGGGACGCAGCCCCTTGACCTGCTGCCACTCTCCGGTGTCCTTTATCGCTTTGAAGGGATTCTCTGGTCTGTAGGAATGACCTGTCTTGGGATGCTTCTAGACTTTAAAATTTGGGTTGTTTTGTTTAATATTTTGTTTATGTTTACATGCATCTTGTATTTCCCTAAAAACTAAATAAAGTTTTTGGCTTTTTTAACTGAACAGAATCATGATTCTCTCTGGCTTCAGAGGGCCCATTCAGTTGACTAGCAAGAGGCCCACGAGCCCAAACAGCAGCTGACTCCAGAATCTACTGGCTCAAAGGAATGGGGTAAGGGTGGGGAGATCAGCTCCCACAAGCTCCTCCAGCCCCCTCCCACCTGCAAGTGCCTTTCTGGGAGTAGCCAAAGTGGGTCCCTGGTCCTTATCTAGTTGTTTTGGTCTCTAGTAAGCAGGGAAAAAAAATGGATCTGAGGTCAGTTCAAAGGCGGGCTACTAGGCAGCAAAAGCCTCCTCCAAGAAAAGGGTGTATAGGCAGGTATCCCACAAGTCTCTGGGGCCTGGCCTTGCTAATGTGTTCTAACACTGTCTAGACCCAGGGCCCATATCTCTTCCCCATCCCAGCCACAGGGTTGACGTGTCGTAACCCTGTTAGTCTCTAGGTGGCGATACTCACCTCACAGGCTCTCTGGCTTGAGAGGAAACAGCATAGCGTGCCTATGACTTCCCTTGGTGTCCTTCCTAACTCTGTTTCCCCTGCTCAAAGTCCTGAGGCCACCAGAAGAGCAGCAGCGTCTCTCAAAAGGCTTGCCTAGTATATGGACCCCACTGCCTGAACCCCATGCCATGCTCCAAAGCCTGGCTCTAAGGAGGCTTCTCTGTCATAGGCCCTTTGGGACTACAGTTATGGAGGGGTCTACTGTTATGGAGAGGCTGGGACTGTCCCTGGTAGCCCCTAACCACTCAGGTGTGCTCACACACTGGTCCCCCTCCCCACCTCCAGACGCACAGCACAGCCCTCAGGCTGGTACAAAATCACCTTTATTCACAGACACAGTGACCCAGTTCACAAAGGAGGCAGTGCTACCTCTGTACTAGCAGAATGGACGATGGCTTCTTTTCCCACCTCCAGCCGGACAGCTCAGCGCTCGGACTCTCTCCATCGCTCAGGTGACCCCCAACTAGATGGGGCAACTTACCAGCTCCAGCCTGCTTTCACAGAAAGGGTCTAACCAGGCCGAGTGACTGGAGAGACGAGACCCAGGGTGGCTCAGATTCCCCAGGTCCCTGCACGGGCAGTGCAGGCAAATGTCCACCCTGGCATCCCACTCTCGATGCCTCCCCAGTACGTTCCCCCAAGAGACACCCCAGAAGAACTCCCAGGAACCACATGAAGAGTGTTCCATCCCCAAACTACTTTACACAGGGGAAGCTGTGGTTTGGAGGGTAACCTCTGGCCGGGGCCATAGAACTGGCCAGTGGCCAGGACAGAGCCCCAGACCCTGCCTGTCAAAGGCAGAAGCCATCTCTGAGGGTATAAAACCAGCCATCTGAGGGCCAAGGGCTGGAAGGCTGGAAGAGCCTAGGCTAAGGCTCCACAGTAACCCTGAGCAAGCAGAGAGAACAGCAGTGATGGGCACTCGCTTAGTAGGACTAAGAGCCCAGCCTTCGGGATCCACCCTTCTAACAAAGATCTCCATTCTGGTCCCTGGCCCACATGTCAATAACCTTCCCCAACCTTCCAGAACTTTTGATGTCTTTATAGAGATAGACTCCTGGAGAGCAGATGCCCTTGAACCAACTACACTAACTTAGCTCCTACCCAGGGAGGAAGGGTAGGATGCCAGTGTCCACCATCCAAGAGAGGCTTATCCACCTCTTGGGAGGCCTCCAGCTTGGAGTTCCATCTAGGGGTTAGCAGGACTGCCCATAAGCCTTGTGTGAGGGCCTGGGGGATTCTGAGTGACTGCTCTCTGCTGCCCTTCACCTGGAAACCCCCCAACAGTAGCATTTTAAGAGCCCCCAGGTTGGAATTAACCCACAAACAAAACTCACAAACCAAATAAATAAATAAATTAAAATAAGGAAAAGGGCTGTCCATAGCCCAGGAAACCCCCACCCCACTGAGGGCTGCTGTCCCTCCTGGGCACACGATGACAGAATCAGCCCAGGCCAAGGCGGGCACTGAGATGAGGGAGGACAGGCCTTAGGGGTGGCTGTGGATCCGTTCTTTGAGACCCTGACAACAGTAAGGCCCACCTCAGCCTATACTGAAGGGCACCCTAGGCAACGGCACCAGTGAGATGATCGGTGCAAGTTATGGCAAGGAGAGGTCCTGGACATGGCAGGTCGGCACAAGATCAAGGACCCAGGACCTGGAATCTTCTGCAGCCTATCTGCTTACCCACTCTGGGTAAGGAGAAAAAGACAGGACATGCAGTTTGCATCTGCCCAGGGTGAGAGGAGTCCACTGGCCTCTTCCCGAGCTGCCCGGGGGAAGCTACATGTTCGCTCTCTCCAAGGCGCCACAGGCAGCACAGGTTAGAAATCTGCCTAGATCTTGAGGGATGGCAACAAGCTGAGATTCGGCTTCAGCCCCTCACCATGCAGAAATCTGGGTAAAGAGGGAGGTTGTGGGGTAGCCTTCTCTCCTCCCCTCCACTCATTATGCACTGCTTGTGGACCCCCCCCTCCTTGCCTCAGATCCTCTCAGCCCAAACTTCCGGGGACCTTGGTTTCCCATGTTTAATGGAAAAGGAGGAAGAGTTTTGAAAATGGAGGAGAAGGGACCCTGTTGGCTTTGCCCTTCGCTGTTGCTGGGCTGAAGTCTGCGGAACTGGGCGTGCGGGGGTGGGGGGCTCTGCAGTGGGCTAGGAGCTGCGGTAGGTCTTGATGATGTCCTTGATGGGGCGACGGCAGATGGGGCAGCAGGCGTGCAGGGCCTTCTTGAGGCGCAGGCCACAGGCATAGCAGAGGCACATGTGGCCACACGTGTAGATGACTGTGTCCACTGCGTGTTCATAGCAAATGGTGCACTCGTCACTCCACTGGCCCAAACCTGGGGTCACTGGTGACTCGGGCAGGCTCACAGGTGAGTTGGGGGCTGTCCCTGAGAGCAAAAGCACTAATCAAAATGGGATATGACCCAGCCCAACACAGGGCCTATGAGAAAGGGGATCCAGGGCTCATGTCTTCCTCCAGGATGGAAAGCCAGCTGTTCACACTGGCATCCCACCTTCCTGCCCAAAGGAAGAAGCTGAGCTCCATTAGCTTGGCTCAGGCCACACGGCCCCAGACCAGGGCCAGAGGAGCAGCGACAGGAAAGGAGGAAAGGAAAAAAGGGACTTCCCAAGTCTTCTAAGGCATGAGCTTCCTGCACTAACCCTGGGTGCGTTTCCAGAGGTCCTCTGGAAGATCAGATACACTCTCTGGGCTCCATGGCACCTACACACACATATCCACACACTGCACACACACATGCGCATCACATACACATACACACACACACACATTTAAAATAAATCTTTATAAAAAAAGATTATTTTAAAAAAAGCAACAGCTACACATCTGGAGTTTGAACAGGTATGGCCCCCATAGCCTCATGTGTATTGCTTGGCCCATAGGAGTGGCACTATTAGGAGGTGTGGCCTTGTTGGAGGAAGTATGTCACTATGGAGGGGGGCTTTGAGGTCTTAGAAGCTCAAGTCTGGCCACTGTGACAATTTTTCCTTCCGCTTCTTAGAGATCAAGATGTAGGCAGAACTCTCGACTCCTTTTCCCAGCACCTGTCTGCCTGTACACTGCCATGTCCTGCCATAGCACTAATGGACTTTGAAACCGTAAGCCCGCCCCAATTAAGTGTCTTCCTTTATAAGAGTGGCTGTGGTCATGGTGTCTCTTCACCACCACAGAAACCCTAACTGAGACATCTGAAGAGCTGTGTCGACAGATAGGAGGGCTGCCCTTCCAGAGGACCTGAGTTTGATTGCTGCACCACATCAGGTAGCTTGCAACTGCCTGCTGCCTAAAACTCCAGCTCCAGGGCATCCAGCACATCTCTAACCTCATCAGGCACCACACGCATTCATGCATGCACACACACCCTCAAAAATAATTAAAAATTAATTTTTTTTAAAGAATAAAAGTCCCCTGGTGAGAGCTGCCAGACCCAGCCCTAACAAAGGCTGAACAGGCAGTCCCTCTCTGAAGAATATACGTATGAGAAGGGAAGCATGGACCCAACCCCAGGGCCTTGGTACTCACCACCAGTAGAGCCACCCAGAGGCCCAGAACTGCAGGTGCTGAGCAGGGGATCAGAGAGGCGGCTGCCCAGGGCACTGGGAGAGGTTGGAGTGGAAGCAGGTGAGCAGGGGAGAGATGGGCCGCCCCTTTCAGCCATGATGGTGGAGCCTGAGAAAGGGGGGGGATGGGCCACAGTGCCATTAGCCTAATAGAGAAAACTTCAGTTCCTACCCTAACCAAGGGCCCCACACCTGCCTGTGGGACAGCACAGCAAGCTCATGGTTCTGGCACCGTGGTCCCTATATTCCGGTCCTACAACCTCTCCCTTCCTTGTTCCCTCCCTCCCTCTTCCCCGCCTAGTCCTTCCCAGATGAGCCATGCCTCCCCCTAAACACTACCTCATGGCCACTGACTAGCCAGCCATACCCCGCCACACAGCCTGAAGAGAATCCAGCTTTGTTCTCTAGCAGAACCATGAGCTTGCTGGGAGCAAGAAGCCTCGCTGCCCGTGCTGTGCCACAGGCCTAATGCTCTGTCACAACTGTTAGCTGTGACTCATTTAATAGTGTCACCATTTCTAAGAATGATCAACGAATGTTCACAGGCTGGGTCTCTTTTCTCCTTCCTGCCTCTTCTCCCCTCCACACTAGATACTGAACCTAGGGCTTCAGTTGTGTTAGGAAAGCATCTGTCACCTACCAATGACTCTGACCCTTTTAGCTTTTTAGTTTAAGATAGGATCTCACTAAGTGGCCTAGGCTGCCCTCAAACTTGCTCTGCAGCCCAGGCAAACCTTGAACATCTGGTCCTCCTGCCTCAGCCTCCCAAATAGTTGGGGTTACAGGCCCAGCTCATGCAGTTTCTCATACTACATTCATATTTTAAATAAACTATCATCTCTTTTCAGAAATGCATACCTATTTGCTGTTTTTTATTCCGACCACATTGGCTAGCATTTTCAAACCAAAATGTCTAGAAAGCAACCCTGATATAGCTGTCTGTAGTGAAAATAGTTTCAATTTACCAGTGAACACAAAGGAAGCTGTAGGTGGTGTACACATGGATAAAGGAAATAGCCCTGAGTTATCAGCTTATGGGGGACTTTCACAAAGCCAAGCATTTACTGTATGGGTAACAGTGAATCTTCATCTGCTGCTACTGGCTTTGGTTTTCCTTCCAAGCCAGTCAGGATTCCCCAGCACTACTTTGCTGGCTGACATGCCCAATTCTCCAAACAGCTAGGAGCTATTAATAGACAGTGAGTTCTGGGTGGTATTTCTTGACATCCACCTTGACCCACTTACCACCTGGGACAGAAAAAAAAGTTCTGTGTTCTGTTTTCGTTCCCTTTCACTCCCGTCTCATGAACCCCCTGGATGACAGAGCCTTACTGGAGAGCTACTTCGCTGTTAGGAGGCGGGGCTGATGCAAAAGCATTCCTTGCCTCTGTGCGCTTTCTGTTCCCTGAGAAGCAGTCAGTAGAGTCAGTTATTTCTCAGCTCAGATTCTGTGTGTGCGTGCTTCCCAACCCGATTTCATTTTAATGAATGTATTCTCACCCCGGACTGATTCACCTCCCTTCCTGTTTGATTTTGTTGCCTCTACTCTGATTTCATCTCCTTCCTTCCTGGTTTATCTTTCAGCTCTAACTCCTGGGTACTCTGGCCTCACTTCTCTGCGTAGCTTTGCTTCTTGCGGTTCACCCATCATCCCTTCATCTGGTCTGTCCGGAACTGGAAGTCCGCACTGATTTTTATCCCATTTCACAAGCTCTCCACACTCACAGTCTCAACAGCACCACACACACAGACACAAGCAGCAGGGCTGCATGGGCCCCTCACAGAAGGCGGAGCTCAGAGAGCAGCTCAGGCTAGCTCATCCCCACACACTACCAACCCTACCAAGATGCCTGGGTTGAGCCATGGGGTTGAGAGGCCCAGAGTTCCCTAACCTTGCCTGAAGGTTTAAATAAAAATATAAACCAGGGGGGCGTGGTGGTGCATTCCTTTAACCCCAGCACTCAGGGGGCCGACTTGGGTCTCTGAGAGTCTGAAGCCAGCCTGGTCTACACAATGAACTCTAAGACAGGCAGGGCTATTTAGAGACCCTGTCTCAAAAACAACAAAATCAGAAGTCCAGAATCTACCCTACAGCTACAGAATTAGGATCTCTGCAGGCAGGACTCAGAGGTCTGCTGTTTACAGCAAGGCTAGTTAGAGATAGCCAGCAGGGTAAAGCCACCCTGGCGTGGATGGCACCATCCAGGGCTGGCTTCCCATGCTGAATAAAGACAAAAACGAGAAATGGAGCTGAGTGCAGGTACCTCTCTGACAGCAGGTGGGTGCCATGTGACCCCCTCCCATTCCGGCCACCCCTCCTCCACTAGTATGGACTGTTCTCTCAAACCGAGAGCCAAATCAGACCCATCTTCCCTTCAGACGTCTGGTCACAGTAAGAGACACTTATCCTATAGAACCAGCCAGAGAGTGTGGCTTAATATAAGCCCACATCCTCCAGTCCTTTCAAATGGCCTCTTCTGAAAAGGGTTTGCAGTGTTGCAATCTCATGCCCGAAGGCCACCTGCTCAGGCATTCCCCTACTCTGACGCAGGTATCAACCCAAGAAGACAGCAACTTTTCTGTTACCGTTTTTCTGTTTTTGAGACAGCTTGCTAAGAAGTTCTGGCTGAACTGAAAAAAAATATGCAGACCAGGTTAGCGGCGAACTTGCAGAGATCCTCCTGCCTCTGCCTCTTAAATGCTGGGATTACAAGCATGGACCACCACAACCAGGCAACCTGATTTTCAGTAAGGCTCACAACAACCCCGAGGAAACCGAGTCTCAGTTCACTGCTAGTGCAAACTCCCTTTCCCCGATTTTTACACTGAAGCATACAGATCTGGCCAGGCTGTGTGTGTCTTTTGGGATGTGAGTTGATCTCTCCCAGCCATTAGTGAGCCAGAAGTTTCCGCCCCATCCAGAACTCACCTAGGGTAACAGTCTAGCTGCTAGGCCCTAGCAGGATCACCCAGGCACTCACCGAGGATGCGGACCTGCGTGATGGCGCCATGCAGGCTGAAGAGCATCCAGAGGGGCTGCGAGGCGTCCACGCACAGTTGCATGCCGGCCGCCGCGCCGTTGTGACTCAGGTGCAGCTCACCGTCGGCGTTGACCACCAGGCCGAGGATGTCGCCGCTGTGCAGAGGCCCGGGTACTCGGCACACCGCCCAGAACTCCTTGCGGTCCACTAGGGCCTCGGGGCTGAAGGGCAAGTCAGCGGGCCGCAGCGTGCCAGGGTCGCACGTGGTGACCCCGAAGGACAGTGCGCCAGCTCGTGCACCTCCCGAGCGCGTGACCTTGATGAAAATGGTTTCGGCCACGCGCACCGGCCGGCTGGTGAAGACGAGCGCGCGCTCGTCACGCCCGTGCTCCAGGCGCGCCACCGTCTGCTCGTCCAAGATGCGGACGTGCGAGCCGGCGCGCAGCGCGTGGAAGCGCAGGTCGCCGTCGAGTTGCGCCGGCAGCGCGCGGCTGTGCTGCGAGTTGAGCGAGTTCTGCGGGATCGGGCAGCCGGAGGGCGGTGCGCCATCGTCGCCGTCGGTTCCCGGCACGTTGAGGTCGCACAGGCTCACGGACAGGCGCGCCTCGTCCGCCTCGCACCTCAAGGACGGCCGCCGGAGCGCGGTGAAGGAGCGCGGCCGCAGGCAGTCGGGCAGCACCAGCTCGCTGTCTGCAGCGGGGAGGGCGAGAGACAGGGCGACCGTCACCGTCCCACAGCGGTCGCGCGTCTGCCTGCGCCACCGACACTAAAGATGCTCGTTCTTTCGGGTGCAAAGTTGGAAAGCGAAGGGGGCGCGGGAATGTTCTTTTTAAACAAAGCACACGGCTGGAAGACACCAACTTCAAGGCCATCTAGTTGCTCCTAAATGCTTTCCAGCTAGCAATGCTTTCTCCTTACTGTCTTCACTAACCCTGCAGAACTTGTAGTGTGCTGACTCTTAAACTGTATTAGGAGGACCTTTTCTTTTTCTGAGAGTCTCATGTCCCAGCCTAGCCTCGAACTCCGTGTGTGCCACAGTGCCGCTAAGACTTACAGTTTTAGTGGGTTGATGTCCTCTACCCTCAGCCCCTCCATGGGAGAAAAAGGTTTCTTAAACTCTAATCCCTAGGACTTTCCTACTTTACGTTTAACATCTAGGATGAGGCCAGAAGTCAGTCTTAGGTGTTGCCTCTCAGGCACCGTCCACGTTTGTTTGTTGAGAGAAGGTTCCTCTCTCTCCCCTCCCTCCCTCTCTCCCTCCCTCCTCCTTCCTCTCTCCTCTCTGTCTGGAACTGGCCAAGTAGACTGGGCTGGCTAGCTAGCGAGTCCCAGGTATTCCCCCAGTCCCCAGCAGTGGGATTATAAACACACCACTACATCCGGCCTTTAAAAGACAGATAATGCAGGTCCTTGTGATTTTTGCCCACTGAGCTGTCTCCCCAGTCCTCAGAGTGACTTTTACACAAACAATAACCATTAGTCACAGGCACTGTTGATACCATAACACTCTAGGAGGCCACAAGGGACCCCTCTCTCCCAGTTTCTTTGCATAAACAGCAACACCTAAAACCAATACTTAGGCTTTGAGGTTATCATTGTCACCTAAAGACATTAATGTGGAAGGAAGTTAAATTCATCCAAGAAATAAAGACTTTTGAGAGCAGCTTCACTGAGCTTCCAACCTTGTCTCACTAATCCAGACAGCTAATACAAGCTTCATTCTGAAGATAATACATACACTCCAGCAAAAAGAAACACACAAGGCTGCCTGTTAGCCAGCCACCCAGAAGGGGTGTGTGTGTGACCTTTTCCATATTTGGATTGTGGCATGACAGATTCTTTTAGATGTATTTTAGGATTTTGCTAATGCGAAAATTGAGTTCTACTGTATAAACACCAATAATGTTTAACCTTCCATGAGTAATAAGCCGTTTTGAAAATGTGATAACTTCGGCCCATCTCAGAACACTGTCACCAAATTCCGTGGATAACTTCTGGGCATCCAGGAAGCGTGTTAAGCCCTTCCATGGGCATGGATATCAGGCTCAACTACCTGCTACGCACTGCACGCATTTCCTTTTCCACACCCACTGATGTCTCATTGTATCCCGAGCACCTCCCTTTCATGCCAATAGCTGCTCCCAGCCATGTTCGTTTAATGGTATGCTATGTCCCTGCTCTGTGACAGTGACAGCAACCACATGTGCTAACCCCAAATGTTATCCTTAAAACAGCCCGTGGAGGCCACCCCCCTGTAAATACAGCTCAAGGGTGCTGGTGACAGCCACTGAGTAAGTAGACTCATTATTGGCAAGGTCTGTCCATCCCCCGATTCCACAACCTTTTTTGGGTGGACTGGGAGGTTGGTTTTTAGAGACAGGGTTTCTCTGTGTAACAGCCCTGGCTATCCTGGTACTTTCTCTGTAGACCAGACTGGCCTTGAACTCACAGAAATCCACTTGCCTCTGCCTCTGGAGTACGGGGATTATAGGCATGCTCCACCACTGCCCAGAATCTCACTCATTTCAAATAGAACCCCTTCTGCAGAGTTGGCATTCCAAAATCTGACTGGCACCACTGTAAGCCACACCATGACCTATGCCTCCCTGTGCCTAGGTGACTGGGGTGCCCAAGTGCTCTGGCAAAGCATAGAAGACTAAGCCAGCAAGAAGAGCCATCATTGGCCTTCCACTGAAGGTGGAGGAATCACCAAAGCCTCTCTCTCTACCTCTCCCCAAAGCTGCTATCTGGACTCAGGAAGCTTAGGCGCTGCCCTTCCCAAGTCTCAGGCTGCTCCAAAAGCCTCCTGGGGCCTGACTGGTTGGGGTTTCCCAGTATTGCCTTGGCAAGGAGGAGGGAACCAACCGGAAAACTCAATTATTCCAGGGAATTGACTCTGACAACGATGGTAATAGCTTGGAGGCTGGGGTGAGGGGAAACGGGTGGACAGGAAGGAAGATGAGGTCAAGGGAGGGGAATAGGGTGGGGAAAGCCTGGGCCCTGGAGAACCAGTTTCTGCTCCCTGACCCCTCAGAGATTCCAGTGCTGGGCCTTGGGGATGCTAGGGAGTTGGGAGAAGAGAGGAGACGGAGGTATCAAGGAGAAGAGGAGTTGATGGTTCGGAGAGGCCCACCCGCAACCTATCAGAAAGATCTCACACAGGCTACCCCATACTTTCGGACAGTCTGTTCTGTGTCCTGGAGCTGAGCAGGCCGTGGTGTGTGCATTTCACAGCAGCGCAGGCCAAAGTTGTGGGCACTAATTGAGAAAGTAGTTCAATCAGCAAGGAAGGGCTCTGTCCTCTGAGGGGTCGGGTTTCTCTTAAACTGAATTCTTCATCTCTATATCTAAAGCACCACACCACTTGAGCTCTGAGCCTGTACTGATGACACATCTCCTCACCTCTTCCCCCCATACTGAAGATTGCTGACACACCTTCCCACCACTTAGAGAGGGAATAGACCCAGACAGTACTCTGGGTGTGCCCTGAGAAGCTCAAGGCTCCAAATGACACAACTTATGAGTATTTTGAGTATCAGTTAGTTTGTTTTTGTAACCAAAATCCACATACCGGTAGGCAATATATTGATAGGAACATAGTTGAGTGTAGTGAATCTGAAGTTATCAGTCTGGGTTCACTTGACCTTGGACAAGTGGTTTAACTTCATGGGACCTTTCTTCTTCAGCTGTGAGAGATGTATCTGACTTAAAGAAAGCCTGTATTCTGAGGTTCCCCTTGGAAGGATGCTTCAGCGATGATGGAGTAAGGCCCACTGGACACTTGGTAAAGTACCTGGCACATGTGATCACATGTCAGTATGAGCCACTCTTTCCATTTCACCATGGGCTCTAGGGCACTCCAGACCAGGTAGCAAATGTTCTCTACCTGGTACTTAGCTGGTGGCCTTTGTGTAAGCAACTTCCCTAAAGCATTAGAGAATGGAGCCAGATGCCTGTCTTGACAAGCATCTGGCAGGTCAGGGATGGGCAGAGGCCCCGTTGCCCAGACAATTTCAGATATTAGCATTTTGGGGTGGGGGCATGGCCAGTGGTAAAGTGTATGTCTAGCAAACCCAGCACCAGACACCCACACAAATAGACTGTTCATGCTCTCTGTAGACATGAAAGTCATGGTGGGCACCCAGGAAATGCTCTTTGGATGAAATCACTGACTAAAATCCCAGGAGAAGCAGCTCCATGTGGAGATTAAAGGAGAAGGAATGCGAGGGTGGATGGAGAGGAGCACACAGACAGATAGGCTAGGAAATGCACTTATTGGAAATGTTGCTGAGCTAGGAGCTGAGGCTCAGGAACAGCTGGAACTGGCTAGACCCAGCCCAAGAATGTCTTCTCCCCTTCCTCTCCAGCACTCAGCAGAAGCAGCTGCGGGCAGCCAGCAGGCTCCAAATAGCTGTCCTAGCAGCGGGTCAGCTGCGCGAGGCCCTGAAATAGCTGCAACTTGAGACGTAGAGCATCCAGCACATGGCAGAGGGAAAGGGCCTCTGGGTGAGCTAACATGGAGATGGGGCACAGCCGTATCCAGCCCCCAAATCAAGAGAACACCTTGGGATCCTCCCAGGATGAGGGTAACCAGGAGCCACAAGCCATGGCCCCACATTTGGAAGCAACAAGTTATAGAATCAGCTGCCCACTTGGGAGGGGTTAGTGATGGAGGCAGAGGTGGCACATGATCTTGAAAGGAGCTGCTCAGCCAGGTGGTGGCGGCACCCGCCTTTAATCCCAGCATTCGGGAGGCAGAGGCAGGCAGATCTCTGTGAGTTCAAGGCCAGCCTGGTCTACAGAACAAGGTCCAGGACAGGTTCTGAAAGCTACACAGAGAAACCCTGTCTTGGGGAGAAAAAAAAAGCTGTTCAGCCACTGCGCCTCATGTCCCTTGGTGCCTGCCAATTCTGGGGCTCTGGACCAGAGCAGAAGGGCGGAGCTGTTACTACCCTTGTGTACTGAGCCATAGGCAGAGAAGAAGGGGCCTGGACCTGGGTCCTGGCAATCAGCAGGCAGCTAGTTTAGGCATAGAGGCAGGAAGAATCCAAATTAGACTCAGTCGCCAAGAGTCCCAATTGGATAGGAGCTCAAAGAAAGTGAAGGAGTAGGCAACCCATCTTCTTGTCGAAAATGCTCCCGGGGAAGGCTCACCACCTCAAAACCCTCCTAGCCCCTGTGTCTGTAGAACTCCAACTGTTGAAAAGTAACTCTTCTTGGGTGGTTCATCTGGTAGGGTGCTTGCCTAGAATACACAAAGACCTAGGTTTGATATTCAACACTTAACCAGCCAGGCACCTATGGTATACATCTGTAATCCCAGAACTTTGGAGGCAGGGGCAGAAGCATCAGAAGTTCAAAGTTGCCATCCTCAACCACATAGTGAATCTGAAGCCAGCCTGGGCTCCGTGAAACCTTGTCTTGAAAAGAAAAGCTTTTTCTGGTTTGGATTCTTTTTTTTGTTTTGTTTTGTTTTGTTTTTGTTTTTGTTTGTTTTGTTTTGTGACTGGAATCTGGTTTGGATTCTTATGTGGTAGACTGTTCCCCTGGCCCCCCTGAATCTCTTTGGGATAGATGTCACCTTGAGGGTAAAACTCTCCCACCCAAGCTGGGAAGGACTTGCCTAGGCAGCAGGACGGACAGCCGGTGAAAGGCACATCCAGTGTCATATTGCTGGCAAGTTCATGGAAATCCACCTGAGCTAGGCCATGGGTAACGGTGGCTGGTGATGAGAGCTAAGGGCCAGCTTAGCCTTGCTGGCGGCATAGGGTGACCAAGGCAGGGTCTTGGCACTGGCTTAGGGGCCTCTTTTGAAGCTGGGCCACCAGCAGCCCAGACTCTTGTTTGTTTGGATTCTCACATCCGCAGTGCTGGGTGATCTTTTAGCATGGGGTTGCAGCAGCCAGCCCCCGTTTGGAAGGTGCTGCCAGCACATTTACTGTCTCCATAAACATCCTCCTGCTGGTCTGCTTCTGACCCGGATGCGAGAAGGAGCCATGGAGGCAGTACACAGCTCAGATGAGCCAGCCCTCTGGGCAGTACTCTGAAAACCACACTGGCCTCCACCCTTTCCCTTTGAACTCAGCTATGGGCAGCCCAGAAGAAACAAACATGTTCCTGAGGCCACTGAGGGAAGTGGAGACTTGTCCAGCATCACTTGAAGTCAGATCCTTGGTTGAATCATGGAGCCAGCGGTTCCGAGAACCATTTGATGTAGTGGCTCTCAAACTTTTGTTTTGTTTGTTTTTGGTTGGTTGTTAACTTTGGTTGTGTGCTTTGAGTTTTTGAGGCAGGATTTTGTATCTCGGGCTGGCCTGGAACTCACAGTGATCCTCCTACCTCAGCCTTCCAATGGCTAGAATGAAAGGTGTAAGCCACCACACCCACCCCAAGTGTTCATCTTTAAAGTAGGGGTACCTCTGTTTCAGTACCACCAGACATTTTAGCTAAAGTCTGGCAGGGGGCACCATGTCCATCTCCCTATGTCTCTACACTTTGCTGTCTCAGAGATGTCCTACGGAGCCCAAGGGTTCCAAAGAACCCCACTGGAGAACCACAGGTCTCATCCCAGATCTTAGACTGACTGCATGGTTGTCCTTCATGACAGAAGACATGCATGGAATTTTCTATTTGGTGATGGTGACCACGGCAAATATGGCAAATTGGATATTATTTTTTAATCTAAAGACAAGACCAGTTCTCACATTGTAGATGCTTTCCTATATCTGGGAGCCTCTGCAGATACTGGTAAGCTAAGTTGGGCATGGATAATTATACCCAGGTAATCCAGTGGCCAAGGCAAGAGACACTGGGAACAGCCCACAACTTGTCACTGGGTCAGGTCTTAATTTGGTGGCTCTCTCCTGCTTCTGAAATGAGGGCCTGGTCCCCAGGTCTGCAGGACCCAGCTCCTCCCCCCCCTCAGATCCCACTATGACCCTCTCACCCCTGTAGGTCTTACCAAGGCCCCTAGAACCACATCTGGAGCCAACGAGACACTAGGTGGCAATGTAGCATTGCCTTTTCTGTAGGTGACAGACAGTCTAGGTTTGGTAATTCATGGACATGATCTCAGGCTGCCCAAGCTAGTCTGCTCTAGGACAGGAGAGCCAGATGAAGCTCTTGAGAATCTGGGAACATCGGGCAGTCAGACCTGCCCTCTATACTGAATCAGATACCCTGAGACCCATTACCTCTTTCTTGGCCCAACATTGCAGTAACTCTTGGTAACCTCCTCCACCCAACATGAACAGATGATCCCTCCTGCCCTGAGCTCTCAGACGCCCTGTTCCAGACAAAACAGGTCCTGGGTGCTTACCTAGAGGCAGGCATTCAGACTTAAGCGGGACTTTCAGCTAGAGAAGCTGGAAGGCAATACAGGCTAGGCTCCAGGTTCAAACAAGCCACCACCAGCTGCATGACAAGCTGCAAGTCATTAGACCTCTCTGCAAAATACATGGGCCCCTTTCCTGTGCACAAAAGGTGCACACCACCTTAGAAAACAGGACAATGAACCACGCAACCCACTGAAACCTGCATGGGCCCCAGGTGTTCAGGGGAGGGTATATCATCCAGTGGAAGAGAAGGCAGGAAAGAAGCAGTGGAGGGTATCGTGCCTGGGCTTTGTCACAGTTGGCAAGATCTGAAGTGAGAAGAAAAGAGGGATGCCTGAGAGAGTCTCTGCAGAAGAAACAGTAAGATTCGGGGAGAGAGGGAGCATTGATGTAGCCCAGGTTGGCTTCATGTAGCCCAGGCTGGAATCAGACTCAGTATGTATCTGAGCATGACTTCATCCTCCTGCCTCTGCTTTCCATGTATGTGCACCACCATATCTGGTCTAATTATTCTTTTTAGGGAAAATTGTCAAAGAGGGAGAAACCCTCATCAGCATAGCATCCCCACTGGTCTACCCTGTCCCAGGACTGGTACAGGCTTCTTAAACTAGAGTTGCCTCTGGATCCCAGCCGCTAAGGCTGAACATAAACATTGGTTAAGCCTGGGAAGCAGCAAGGTCACCCAGGTGACAGCGAAGCTCTCAGCTGTGGACAGCACACCTGGGACAGTTACAGCCCCAGGGCCTTGCCTCAAGGGACTGAGGAGGCTCTCGGTGCAGGGCTGCAAAGCTGGGCCACTGCCCTGGATAAGTAGCCCCCTAGAATCTGGATCTGGCCCAAAGCCACCTGTGTCTTCATGAGTAACACCCCCCCAGCAGGTAGGTGAGGCTTTCCACCCAGACCTAGAGGTATGCTTTGGGAAGAGGGATAAGAGGGTAAGAACCATTGCAAGCCCCCACTTCCAGCCATTAGAGACTGCCACTACCACTCCGATGTGGCACCAGGTCTGGTCACACTGACCTCATGTCCAGATTGACTGAGGGTCCCAAATTCCAGACCCTCCCCACCCCACCTTGGGCCTGGCATGCCCCAATGTCAGCCATGGTTTCTACTATTAAATACCCAGACTCAAAGCTCTCTTTCTCTCCCTCCTCTCTCTCTCTCTCTCTCTCTCTCTCTCTCTCTCTCTCTCTCTCTCTCTCTCTCTCTCTCTCTCCCCACTTTGTATGTGTCTGTGTGTGCCCAGTTGTGCACAACCCTCATGGCCACAAGCTGCCTGCTGCCTTTCTTCTGCACGCTCCCTTCCAGAATGGAACTTCCCTCTTGACTCATTCCCCACTCTGCCAGTGTACACCCATTTACACCCATTTATGGCTAAATTGTTCTTCAGCCACTCCATTCTCTTCACCAACTTGGATTTCATTTCCCACAGACATCCTCCAGGATTGTTCTCAGCGGCATCCTGCAGTTAACACTTTGGACCACATTTAATTGCAGAATCAGATCTGGGCCACTTCATAGCCATGATATGGCATGTCCCACTTCATAGATGTGATATGGCATGTCCCACTTCATAGCCGTGATATGGCATGTCCCACTTCATAGTCGTGATATGGCATGTCCCACTTCATTGCCGTGATATGGCATGTCCCACTTCATAGCCGTGATATGGCATGTCCCACTTCATAGCTGTGATATGGCATGTCCCTTGGTGCAAAACTCATCAAGGTTGAGGAGCTGGGTTTTCAATTCTCCCATTACTCTCCTTTCTCTGAATAGAGCCCAGGCCATGGCAGGCACAGCATGAGGTCCAGGACACCTTGTGAGTGAAGTCTGGGCTCATCAGCCTTTTGCAAGATCATGGCTGCTCTTTCCAACTTTTTTCTTTTTGGGACAGTCTCACGTAGTCCAGGCTAGCCTTGAACTCACAATACTCCTGCTCAACCTCCTAAATGCTGAAGTTACAGGCCTGTGTTCCACACCAAGTCGAGAAGCAAGGAGACCACGAGAAACCGGGATAGGAGTTTATCTGTTCTAGTATTAATCACCCCATAAAAGTTGTGTTTATTTGGTTGCTGGCAGGCCTTTCTTCCTGGAGGTACAAAGCTGTTATTCTTGGAGATACCATCCCAGGTCTGGGCTAGGGCACTCACAGGAAAGAGGGTGAGCTACTGAGCTCTGGCACATGGGGACATGGCCTGGAAGGCCTGGAGTCAGCCTGCTGAGTGTATCTGAACTACAGTGAAGGAGAGTTAAGACCTTGCCTCTAAATTATCTACTTCTTCAAGGACACAGCCCATCCATCTATGGGCTGGCTCAAATAGCCAATGTGTGCCTACCAGTGAACCAAGAAGTTGAGTATGATTGTGCTCTGAACACCGGACAGGACAGGTGTGGGGGCTTTGGCTCCACACACCAAGCTGGAGGGGCCAGGGGAACCTGGAGGAAGTTTCTAATTGTCAAATAATCTTTGGTCAAATTATCACCCCAAGAGAGACTGACCCATCCTCAAAGCCACCAAGAAAGGGGACAACTTTGCTAGGAGAGCAAGCAAGCTGCTAAGGGGGACCACAAAAGATTCAGATATGCTTGGGCATGATGGCACAGGCCTGGAACCTAACACGTGGGTCCGTGCCTTTGCCCCATCCTCTCCTTCTCTCAATCCATCTTCTTCCCCCATCTTCCTCCCCATCTCTATGCCCGGCCCCCATCTCTCTTATTTTCTACACACATGCACGCACGCACGCACGCACACACACACACACACACACACACACACACACACACACACACACACACAAATCAATTTAGGAGATGCAAAATAGAGAGCTATTTTAATCTGCTGATTGACTTCAGGGGCCATAATCCCTGTTGGAAAATGCCAGGGACTGCAGTGATTTACACTGGGACAGCAGTCACAGGCCTCGGCCTCACAGAGAAGGCAGAGTAGCCTGCAGCAGCTCCAAGGGCAACTGAACTACTCCGGACAAACCCATGTATAGTCACAGAAAGGGTGGGGGTCAGGCTGGGCTGGACAGCCTGGGCTCCAGTGCCAGCACGAGGCCCTGCTGATTCTTCTCCGGCCTCCACCCTACCTACCCTCAGTACCCTGAAGGTCGGAGGCCCCATGGCACTAGGCACACACCCCCTTGTCCCCACCTGTCCAGTCTCCTAGAATGGGGAAGGCCCATCTTGAGCCTCCCAAGAAACCTTTCGAGATTCTACCGCCTCCTTCTATGAGGAAACCCGCCGGAAACCCACCGGAGAGCCGTGGGAAAGACTCTGCTTTTACCATGGAACTCTGTGTTCAGACCCAGCTCAGCCACATCCCTACATGGGCAGGCCAGGCCTTCCCCAGACCTCAGTCTTCTCCCTGCCAAATGGGGATGGAAAACACCCTTCTAGGTTCAGTGAACTAACCATGGAAGCGTCCCAGCAGATGAAAGGGATTCTATGACCACAGAGGTTAGCAATTTACATCCAGGTTGTAAGTTGATTGAGTCCTGGTGTCTCCTTTGCCTCCCTAACTGCCCAGAGAGCCTGGGGCTGTCTGAGCATAGGGCTGGTCTCCTTCAGCTCCACCCACCTGTTCTTTTCTTCAACTAACATTTCCCAGTGCTCCCTTTCAGCCAGCCCCCACTTTCCCCTCCCATGCTACAACCTAAGCCCAGCAAAACTTGCAGGGTTAGATAAGACAGTCTCCTCTAGAGCAGTGCTTCTCAGCTTTCCTAATGTTGCGGCCCCTTTAATACAGTTGCTGTGTTGTGGGAAACCCCGACCATAAAATTATTTTCACTGCTATTTTATAACTGTAAATTTGCTATTGTGAATTGTAATGAAAATATCTGCATTTTTCTGACCGTCTTAAGTGACCCCCATGAAAGGGTCTTCTGATGCCCCCAAAGGGGTCATGAGGCACATGGAGAGAACCACCACTCTAAAGGCCGCTGGCGGGGTAGGACCTGGGTTCCTTCCACAAAGGAACTCCTGTCCTATGGGGAAGCAGACACAAGGATGGACTGAGGCTCCCTTGTCCAGAACAGAGACAGAACAGAGAAATTCTATCCAGACATCTCTCAGGGAGGAGGCGGCCTCCACACTGGGCAAGAGTGGGAACTATCAGGAAAGTCAGTCTTGGTCAGACCTGGTGGCGCAGGCTTATAATCTCAGCTACTTGGGAGGCTGAGGCAGGAAAATGGCAAGTTCACAGCCAGCCTGGGCAACCCAGTGAGACCCTGTCTCAAAATGAAGAGTTCAAAGCTCCCATTCAGTGGTAGAGCACTTGCCTTGCATGCTGGAGGCCCTGGGTCCAGCTCTCAGTCCGGGGTGGGGGAGTATTCTTTGCTTAGGGAGGACAGAGTGTTGCTCCCACTCCCCATACAACAAGACGGTGACTTTCTCAAGAGTAGTAAGTCACTCACTCTCTGCCCTCCACCGGGCAGCAGGGACCTGGGTAGGACACTTCAAAGCAGATGGTCGAGGCTGGACTGGATGAGCAGCCTGGGGCTCAGGCTTAAGTTCTGGAATCCTACTGCCTTACAGTGTGAGGCCCAGGGGACACCAGAGCAGCAGGAAGGGGCTCGTGTGCACCGTGGGTTAGGCAACTGTCCTCCACATGATAGGCAGGGATGACTGGCAGCCACTGGCCACTACCACGCACCCGCTGATCCTCATATGGACATCCTTTGAGACTTCCAAACTCCGCACCACAGTCATTATTGCCCCCCAGTACACATGGGTCAACTACCTGGTGCAGGCACCCTTGCGCTGGACCGGGATTTAGCCCAGGTCTGTCCTGCTAGCTAAGGAACGTAATTTCTGGCAGGTGGAAGCCCTCAGGTGCAGCCAGTACATAGAGGAGCGGAGGAGGCCGGTCAGCCAGCCCGGATGCCCTTCTTCGGTAGCTGCCACCAGGAATAGCCTGTTTGGGGCTCTCAACATGTCAGCATGAATGCAGGAACACTTTTATTGACTTGAAAAACAGAAAGTTCCCAAACTGTTAGTTAACAAAAACAGCCTCCTGATGTTTGGAGCTTAACCCGGGCTCCCGGGGATTATTCACATCACTCTCTCTACTTTCCCAGTTTTTTTTTTTTAAAACTCAAGTCAAAGTGCTCTGAAAACATCCATAATTTCTAGGCTTAGAAGGCATAAAAGGAAACAGAAACGGGTTTTAAACCCCCTTTGTGGCATTTCTCTCTGCAAGAGAAAGGGAGTGGAGATGGGGACAGAAGTGACAGGTATTGGCTACTAGGACAGTGTGGTGGTCAGCTGCTTTAACTCTTCCCAGGACCTGTCTTCCAGACGCGGAAGCTGTTTGATCAGGCTCTGTTTGTATGTAAAGTTCACATGTCTGCAAGCACACACTTGAATATACATGTACACATCAATCACGCTAGGAAGACGGGCGGGGCTATATTCCCCTCCATCACCAGCTCCTTGTGTGACCCTATGCAGTCGGAGGCCTCTGGTAATCCTGACAGATGCCATGACCAAGAAGCCTATCCCTTGGTGATCCAGCTCATCTTCTGATGTTCCCCTAGTAGCTCCTATGGGCTGTTTGTTTGTCCTTTCCTTCCCCATGCGAGGCCTAAGATAAGCTGAGGGGTCTGAGCCACCACCACCCCCAGTGCCTCCTGCTCCCCTCTCCCATCCACTTAGCATCTTTGCAGAAAGGCCCTAGGATAAGGATGGAGCCCAGGTGCCAGGACAGCTGCAGGCCAGGGCCAGGACATGGTTTGGGGCTGGGCAGACCCAGTGTGGAGAACTGGCTGCACCACTCATCCATGAAGGACTTAGCATCCCTGAATGTGGGTCTCCTCAAATGAAGTCCCAGGGTGGCTGTGATTCATACCTAGGCCTCCACTGACAATGGTTACTGAAAACAATATTAACCTCACCAGGGCAGGCACAGGGCTGCCATTTCAGGTGAAATTTGTGTATAACTCAGAAAGCACTCTGAGGGCGGGGTGCGTGGGTCATAATCGCTCTAAGCTTCCATTGCCAAAGCTGTGGCCAGGAGGGGGGACACCGCAGTTCATAGAAAGCCCTGGAATTGTTCTGGGCCACTTAGGCTCCATGCAGCCCCAGTGACTCACGGGAACGAAGATCAGTCCTAGCACCTGAACTCTGCAGGGTATGTCCTGCAACTAATGAAGCAGAGGGGTGGCACTCACCAAGCAGCTGGACACCCCGCGTGAGGCCGTAGACATCCACCAGGGCCCAGAGCGGGTCAGCTGTTCGGACCCCATTGAAGAAAAGCATGGCCGCTGAGTCATTGATGCGGTAGAAGACACGGCCCTTCTTGTCCACCCAGAAGGCAATGATATTGCCCTCGTTGGCAAACTCTTCGGGCAAAGCTTTGGCCCAGAAGCCACTCTGAGACACCAGGTCAGGACAGGCGTACTTGGGCAGCGAGTCAGGGTGGATGCGGGAAGGGTCCTTGCTGGTGAAGCCAAGTCGCAGGGCTCCGCTCCAGCAGCATTGCTTCTTGGTGATCTGGCCACAGGGAGCGGGGACCCTCAGCCTAGCTCTCCCCGTGGTCAGATGACCAAGGGGAGAGGGGTGGGCTCACTATAGACCACCCTCAGCCAACTCTTAGGAGTGTCCGACAGTCAGAAAACTCAGTATGTAGCTTATTCCCACCCAACTCCCACCCCAGGGGGCCTTCCTACAGCATCGTGAAAGCCACTCCCATGGAGTCTTATCACCCAGAAAGGCTAGGAAAGGAGTGAGGATGAGAGAAGAGAAGAAAAAAAGGTGAGGGGGCAGGCTGCCGGGCAGAACAGCAAGCAGGCCAAAGAGGTCAAAGGCAGGGGTCGGGGTGCCCACCTTCAGCCTGACTTGCTCGTAGATGAGCACTGGGCGGTTACTGAAGGTGATGGCGTTGCAGAAGCTGGCTTGCCTCTTGACGGCCTTGTGGCTGAGGTCCATGAGGATCTGGGAGCCCTTAGTGTGGGGGTGGAAGAGCAGCGGTGTGGCCGGGAGCCCCCCGGCTGACAGCACAGGCGGACAGTGCTTCTGCTTGTGATGGCATCGGTGAGAGGTGACCGGGAAGGAGCCCCCGATGGAGTCTGCAAAGGAATAGGCCACAGCCTCAGAGAACTTAGTAGGACCAAGAGCCTTGGCAGGGTCTCGTAGCGGAGGGCCGAGGGAGAAAGAGCGATCTCCCACTGGCCAGCATGTCTGCCTTGGCCAGCATGTCCGCCCTGGCCAGTACAGCCAGCTGTAACCACCATCCTTCCTTCTACCATCCACTGTGTTTTCCCAGCCACCACCTACTGCTGCCGTGGTTCTCAATCTGTGGGCCGTGACCCCTTTGGGGTCACATATCAGATATTTACATTATGATTCATGACAGTAGCAAAACTACAGTTACGAAGTAGCAACGAAAATAATTTCATGGTTGGGGGTCAGCACAGCATGAGGAACTATACTCAGGGGTCTCAGCATTAGGAAGGTCGAGAACCCACTGGGCTGCTAGGTTCTTGGCCATCCACCACCTCCATCCTCTCCTCCCCTCCAGCAGTTACCTCCTCCCCCCATCAGCTGCGATGGCCCGTCACCCTGTCCAACACTCCCAGCATCTTCTCTGTCACTCCTCATCTTATACGTGACACTCATCACCTACGAAATACCAAGTTCTATCCTTGGCCCTGAACACATGTGGCTTTGTCCTGAACTCAACAGTCCTTCCCAGGACATGGACATTGATGGAAATCACCATACAAAATGACACACAGTGTTCACTGCCCAAAGAACCACCAGGAAACTTGCCCCTCAGGGACTCAGCTGGTGAGGCAGGGCTGTGGTGGAGTTGTTGAGCATGGAGCCAGTGCCAGCCTCAGCGTCAATGACATAACGTTCCTCCCTCAAGGCCATCCCTATGTACCTCACTCCTGCTTAACACTGTCCATGCCAGCAGCACTGGGGGCACCAGACAAAAGCATGGTCCTTCCTTCCTTCCTGATAAACAGCTCAGTGGGACAGAGGGCAGGACAGGCTTGGGGGAAGAGCAACCACTTTACAGATGTGTGACCAGCAGCCAGGAGACAAATAGGAACAGTCAGTACTGTAGGAAAAGGTATCTGGGGGCTTCTCTGGATCAGCAGCTGGGCGGCATCCTCACACGGCACCCTTTCTTCCCCAGCTCCCCGTGCCCCGCCAGTCTTACAGAAAATGAAGCCTGCCCATCTGGTCATCGTAAGCAAAGAGCCATGACAGCAGTGGAAGGTAGAGGGATGCTTCCACCTATGACAGGGCTTCTGGGGTGTCTCAGATCTTAGTCCTTACAGCACAGCAAGACGCAGACTCCTCCACTCTCTCAGCAGGGGAGGAAGAAGAGGGAAACAGGGAGGGGAGAGGAATGGGCAGCCCTAGAGGCCCTGGAGGCCAAGCCGGTCTGTGTCACTTCACATCTCGGCTTGCTTCTCTTGGGGGCCCCAGACACCAAGCTCAGTGGCCTAGCACCAGCTGTGGCCACGCGCTTTTCTAGAGTGCATTCTAGTGTGCCAGGCCCGGGGGTGGGGCAGCATGAGAAAGGCTCGCTCTGCTCTCTCCAGGGAAACAAGAAGTTCTGGAACTGTTCAGAGGTGCAAGGGTTCTGGCAGCCATCAGGCCACAAAGGCTGGAATATCTCAGGAGTCCCAGAGAGTAGGGTGGGCTCCCTAAGTGGCCTCGAGGTAGTGTGAAGGGTGAGCGGTCATCCCAGGAAGGGAACTCTGGGGAGTGTAGAGGGTGGGAGGTCATCACAGGTAAAGAGTAGAGGAAGCCGTAGTTTTAGGTACCCTGACTGCAAGGGGCACCCAGCTGGTCTCAGACACATCTTGCTTGAATCTTAGTTTCCTGCTACTAGAGCTGGAGAAACAGCTCAGTAGCTAAGAGCGCTCGCTATGCAAGCATGAGAACCCAAGTTCAAATCCCTAGTGAGCATATAGAAAGCCAGGCATGGCTGCACTAGTGTCTGTAACCCCAGTGCTGTGCGAGACAGAAGGGTTGCTGGGGCTTGTGTCTCAGGGAATGAGGCAGAGAGTGACAAGCCAGAACACACATCCCTTGGCTCCAGCTATGTGCAATCTCTACACACATACACATAGGTATATCCCTCATTTGATGCTGGGACACAAGCAGTACCAGGTGAAAACAGGTTGGCAGCTGCCTGAGAGGACAGCTTCCGTACAATGGTACAGTTACACTTTAGGGTGTTCCCCCAAGAGAAATGAGAACACGGCTATGATCTGCACATGGCATAAAGCAGCTTGATTCATGGCCATCCCCAATCCACTCAAGTATGCCTCTGCTGGAGAAGGGGCGAGGGCAGTGGGTGTGTCCGTGCAGTGATGGCTGCTCTGAGGGAAAGTGGAAGAAAAGGTCACCTATTATGTGACTGCATCTCAGTGACAGTGGAGAGGCTGAGGTTTGTGGGGTCAGAGTTGTTGACAGAAACATTCTCTGTCTTAATAGCGACAGTGGTCCAAGGATGATTTTTATTGAACAGACATTAGACATCAGCAAGGGGCTGAGGCTGGGGAGATATTTCTCGGGTAAAAGCAAGAAGACTTGAGTTCAGCACCCACATAACAAGCTAAGCATAGTTGTGAAGGCACCTTTAACCCCAGCACTCAAGAGAGGAGTAGAGACAGGAGGATAGCTGGGATTTGCTAGCTGCCAGCCTTACTCCACATGCAGTGAGAGACCCTGTCTCAGGAGAGCAAAACATTTTATGTCCTTCGCTGGTCTCTGGACATAAGCAAAACTATGTGCATACACTACACACCCATACACCACACCACACACACACACACACACACACACACACACACACACACACACACCACATACACCACACACACACCACATACACCACACACACACCACGCATACTACACACACACCACACACATACATACACATACCACACACATCACACTCATCACACATACTATACACACACCACACACATACATACACATACCACACACACACTACACCACACACACACCACACACATCACACACACACATCACACTCACCACACACACACCACACATACTATACACACACCACACACATACATACACATACCACACACACACACCACACCACACACACCACACACATCACACACACATCACACTCACCACACACACACATCACACTCACCACACACACATCACACTCACCACACACACACACACCACACATACACACTACATACACACGACATACCACACACATCACACGCACACATGAAATAGAGTGGAGGAAAATACCAGCGAGGTCTTCTGATGGTGGCAACAGTGGGAAGGTAGGATTTCCAGCCACTGAAGTCCCCCATTACTTGGTCCCAGGAAGGGCTGATAAGGATTTAGACTACCTCACAGGAGGTCCCCACGCCAAGGTGGGCTGACACTCTAACCTTAACCTGTGAACTGAAATGGGTGCTATTCTGTCCTGGTGGGTGGAGACAAGGTACTCCGGCAGCTTCAGTGCTGGGAGTGTGAAGCCTTTGGGTCCACCTCTCCTGTCCACACTGTGGCTCCAAGGCTCTCAGGACAGTCACTGAGCGACCCCCTGATGCTCTTCTCAAGGTGGCTGTGTGATCACCACATGGAGCCACCTCTTTGGTCTACTGGCCATCTTCTCCCCGTAAACCACCAGCAGCTTGGCAGCCCCGGCTAAGTACCTGACCCACACCCTCCTCAACTCCTCCCACAGTCTGAGGGGAGGCCTTGAGCTCCCCACACCCTGGCTATGAATCCCACCATGCACACTAGCATTCCTGGATTCAGCCTCCTCCTGTCTGCCCTGCTGTCTCAGGCATTGTCACGTCTCTTCTGAAAGGGCCAAGACCTCCACACAAAGGCACCTGAACTGTGTCCTGTACACCACTAGTGTGTAAAGCCCTCATACGGTGCCAGGGCCACCACATGGAGGCACCTGTGGGCCACACTGTGAATGGTACCCTCGAGGTGGCTAAAGTGGCAAGGCTGATCAGAGCGACTGCCACCCTGAGGCCCTGCTTCTGCTTTCTTCCTGTTACATCTTACCTGAAATCCCCTGGGCTGCGGGGAGAGAAAGCACCGTGAGAATTATTTTTTATTGATATTTATTGAGCTCTACATTTTTCTCTGCTCCCCTCCCTGTCTCTCCCCTCCCCCCTTCAATCCTCTCCCAAGGTTCCCATGCTCCCAATTTACTCAGGAGATCTTGTCTTTTTCTACTTCCTATTTCCCATGTAGATTAGATCTATGTAAATCTCTCTTAGTGTCCGTATTGTTGTCTAACTTCTCTGGGATTGTGGTTTGTAGGCTGGCTTTCTTTGCTTTATGTTTAAAAACCACCTATGAGTGGGTACATGTGATAATTGTCTTTCTGTGTCTGGGTTACCTCACTCAAAATAATGTTTTCTAGCTCTATCCATTTTCTTGCAAAATTCAAGCTGTCATTATTTTTTTCTGCTGTGCAGTACTCCATTGTGTAAATGTACCACATTTTCCTTATCCATTCTTCGGTTGAGGGGCATTTAGGTTGTTTCCAGGTTCTGGCTATGACAAACAAAGCTGCTATGAACATAGTTGAGCACCATGAGAATCATTGTATGCACGGCTCTGGCACCAAGGACCCAAATGGGGCAGCTGGAGGCAGGCTCCCTTCCGTCACTTGGAGGGTCACTATGAAGTTAGTATTAGACTAAGAGGCAAAACTAGGATTTGACTGTGCCCCTCTAACAGGTGTCCAGGATGCTTTACCCGACTCTGTATTCAGTACTAGAGCTCATCTCCCCATGGCTCTGGGGCAGTAGGGAGAGGGGGAGGTGCTGACCAGGCACCTGCACCCCAGCAAAGGTACGGTAGTGAGTCTGAGAACTTTGCAGCTACTCAAGAAGAACCCCCATCCTGCCACCAGCTCCCAGCAGAGGTCCAAGGCAGCCCTTCAGGGACAAGTTTACAAGTTCATGGAGCCTCCATGAGGGCCCCTGCTGATGCTGACGAGGAGTGAGACTCCCCCAGGGCCTTGTCTTCCTTGTGCATGTAAGCTGCCAATGCAGGCCTGACCCACCTCTGGAGTAAAGACCCCATGGCCCCCGTCAAGCTCTGAATTACTGTGGTGTCTGATGGCAGAGCCGCCAAGGATCAGGGAGGGTGTGCAAGGCAGCACTAACCCTGAGACAGGGCCCAATAATGCCACCTGACACAGACCCGCAGACGTTAGCTTACACATGTGAGCTCTCGGCCAGAGTGTACAGAGCCCAGATCTGAGCTCAATCCTGGCCATCTCCAAGCCCAGTCAGTCTTCCCGTGTGTGGATACCGTGTGGAGCCTCAGCTTTCCTTATCTGTAAAACGGGGTCACCACAGCCTTCACGGGATCAAATGAGACGATGTAGGGACCGCTCAGAAAGTGGCCACTGCTGTACAGTCATTGTGAGGTACACCACTCCATGCCCTTCCCACTTCCATGACCTCTGTCCTGACTAGTCCCACTGACCACACCCCTTCTTTCCCAGCCCCACCTGAGCTTCTGCAAACCTCTCCAGTCTTTCAGGGCCCAGACGAACCCCATGGTTCTTGAGACTACCTTGTTCTGACCCTTGGCTCTGGATACAAGTGCCGGCCTCATCTACACAGCCTGGCTCACTTTTGGGGGAGGGAGAGGGGAGAGGGGTACAGGTGGAAGGGGTGGGAGGGGATGGCAGAGCAAAACCCATGAACATTGGAAGCAGGAGGCCTTCAGTTCACACCCTAGCTAGGCTGCAAAATCACTGTGACTTCAGGCAAGTTACTTTCACACTTTGGACCTTGCGTTCTTTCTAAAAAGAGGCTCTTGGGTTGAGAATATTTACTGTTCTTTCAGAGGACCTGAGTTCTGCCTCAACACCCACTTTAGGCTACTCACAGTCACCCATAACTCTAGCCTCAGCAGGCATCTGTGTTTGTGTGCACATGGCCCCAACACACACACACACACACACACACACACACACACAGAGAGAGAGAGAGAGAGAGAGAGAGAGAGAGAAGTTTAAAATTAAAAAAAATCTTTTTCTTTTTTTAAATGGAGGCTCCTAGCTGCCTTGCTTACTTCTCCCAGCTGTGGTTGGTACGTGGGGAGCACATTGATTCAAAACAATTTTCCAGATTTTAACACCTGAGTCTAACATAAAGTTTTGTTTTGTTTTAAGTAAAAGTGACGACTATGGAAGGAAGTGTCCATTTATTTCATCTGCAAGGAGCCGAGCTCTACCACCTTGCCCTCTCTCAGACGTAGCTCTGGTCTCACTGCACCGCGCGCTGGGCCTGGCTCGGACAGGCTGGTGTGCAGTCTCTGACCGGGGCTCCTTCTGCAGGAGCAGGGAGCCAGAAGGTAGGAGACAGGTGATGGAGATGACTGTCCAGCTGGGCAGAAGCATAAGCGCTTCCTTGAAGGTCTCCATTTCCCCAGGGATCTCACCTTCAGGCATGGCTCCACCCATTTCTCAGCTTTGAACCCTTCCCTCCCCTGCCTACCATGGACTGGCCCTTTTCTTGCTCATCCTACAGACTTTAAGGTCTTTCAGGAGTCTCTCTGGGACCCTGATACAGACTTCTGGGGCTTATCTACCCAAGCAGAGTGTCCTTCACCATACGGAACTTTAAAACCCCGGGTCACCCCTAAGGCACACATGTTCCAGGGTGCTTTCCCTCAGCAATTCTGCATCCACTGGTTCTAGGCATATATATCTTCGCAAGAGCTGAGAAAAGTCCCTCAGACGACTCTTTGCCTTCCTGTCTGGGAAGGGCAATAAGGTTCCGTGTGTCTACCCTTTCCCATGATGGACAGGAAGGATCCCTGGGGAAAGGGCTGCCATCTTGTTCATTGATATTTTCCAATGTTCTGCCCTGAGCACAGAATAGGTGCTCAAGCGGAATGATGAAAAGAAGGCTAGGGCAGTGGATCTCAACCTTCCTACTGCTGCGGCCCCTTACACAGGTCCTCGTGCTGTGCTGACCCCAACCATAAAACAATTTTCAATGCTACTTCATAACTGTAAGTCTGCTACTTAATGGAAATATTGTGTTTTCCAATGGTCTTATGTGAGCCCTATGAAAGGGTCATTCGGCCCTAAAGGGGTGGTGACCCACAGGTTGAGAACCACGGTGCTAGTGTGTGTTTCTTTCATCTGAACATCTGCTTTGTGCTGTGCCCTTTCTGGTGGCCAGTGGAGACACTAGAAAATGAAGAGAGACACTTCCTTTCTTCCCAAGACCCCACACTCCATACTTGACTACAACCCATCAGCTCCGCATTGCTGGCGAGAAAGAAGGCGATCCCTGAGGAATGGTTCTCCTGTACCAATCTTTGCATCCTCTGTGGTTCTTACCCAGCTTGCCTCACCTTCCCAAACCCTGTGAGGTGGGTGTCCATGGAAAGCACCACTATTGAACTTGGCCCAAGAGCGCCATCTTGGCCCCTGGGCCCTCTTGTTCCTGTGTGGCCCCTTCCCCTTCAGTGTAGGCTTCTAAAATAGATCGAGGCTGAAGTAATGAAATGTCACTTCCATTGGGTTGTAGAAGGACTGTCACTTCTGTCTTGGCTGTAACTGTTCTCTCTGGAATTATTCCCTCAGGGGACTAATTCCAGCTGCCATGCCTATAGGGAGATGTGAGGAGGATCAAGGACTGCCAGTAATTGTGAGTAATCTTGGTGGTGGCTCCTCTCCAGGTGGACCTTGGGATGAGACAGCAGTCCCAATGAACTGACTGCAGCCTGGGGAAAGAGAACCCAGGGGCCCCGGGGCAAACCACACAATTCCAGGGTGCAAAAGCAGTGAGCTGGTTGAGCGCTTGCAGTTTCAGGCTGTGGGTTTGGGGATAATAGATTATGCAGCAAAACACAATATCATATTGATGGTCCTGGTTCATGGCTTTCAGAACAGTCCCTGAAAAACCAAGGTCACATAGATGAGCTCTAAGCTCGGAAACTGTCATACTGTACGTGGGCTCCTCACTGCCCCCACAAGTCAGCTGACCCACTCAGCCTGTCCCCTGCCTTCTGCGCTCCCTGAGCCCATCTGGAGATCCCTCAGACTTGTGTGCTCTTGCTGTCATGACCCAACATGAAGAGCCATGTTAACACCCCATTATCCTTTCCCCCAAAACCCTAACGATGCATACAGCATGGCCTGAAGCTGCCTGCAGCAGCAAAGGGTACATGATGATGTGGGAGGGGAAGGGACGGCAGAATAGTCACCCCATGGACAAATTCATCTCTAAGCTGAGTGTCCTACCCACTCTCACTTGCTGGCTTGCTCATTTGCTCATTCGCTCATGGTGACGTCCCAATCTGATGTTCCCAGCATCCGGTAGTCGCACATCTGATATCATCACCTGGGAAGGAGACCAGTCCATCTCCTCCTTCTTCCTGCTCTACCTTAAGGTTCCACAAGGGAATTTCCAGATGACTCAGCCTGCTGTCACTGTCCCTATGTTCCCAGGACTATCCCAAAACCAGGTCTAAGGGAAGGGAAGACATGGCTCACATGGATCCCTGCCCCACACGATGTCACCCTCAGCTCCCCTTACATAGATCCATACCCACTTTGCACACACAGAGATGGTTACTGGAAAAGGAGAAAGAATTTCATGAGGATCAGTTTTCTCTCTCTCTCTCTCTCTCTCTCTCTCTCTCTCTCTCTCTCTCTCTCTCTCATCAGTCTCTGCAACTGAGATCCTTCACACCCAGCCTCTCTCATGTTCCCACCCTACAACATGGGTGTCTATAGGAAGCACCCCTACCTAGTCCCTGGTAACACTCCCCACCTCCTAGACTTCATGCCTTTTTTGGGCTCTTCCCCTCCAGTATGGGCTGGGCCCAACTATTCACTTCTAGGTAGCTGGTGGGTATGCAAAATAGTGGACAGGAACACCTAAGGGACATTGTCCTGGGGGCCCAGCAGGACTGAAGGCGAAGAGGCCGCAGGGTCTATGCCTATGTACATTCTAGCAAGCACATGTGGACAGAAGACCCTCCATGAAACCTTCATGGATGCTCAACCCATGCCAAGTATGTTGCTTGGCGAACTCCACATCAGCCAACTTGGTCCTTCTGCCCACTCTGCCAACCGACCTCCCCGCCCCAATCCAGGGGCCAACTTAGGCACTAGTCAGCAAAAACAGAGCTTTGAGCTTTTGGCTAGGACGTGCCCCTCTCCCCTTCTGCCTACAGCTTTCCTGGCCTCATCATCCAGGTGCCCAGCTCAACCTCACCTTTTCTTAGCTCCCTGACATTTCCGTACCCATTCAGCTCCAGACCAGGCCTGTACTCCACACTCCTCTCCCTCTCCCTACAGACCACGGCCTCTGGTGCCCACTGAAGGCCAAATATGAATTATGTTGGAACAGCCTGTTGCTTACCCTCCCTGAGCTGGAAGGCTCAGTGGCTCCACAGCCATGGGCTATAAGCGGCTAAGTTCCCTCCTCCCACAGCAGCTCCGTGCTAATCTCAGGGCCCATAAGGCCATGGGAGGCTGCTGCCCCCACTGCAGCTCTCAGGAGTAAGGAACTCAAGAAGGGAAAGTAAGGAGTCAGTCCAGTGAGACAAGGCCACACGTCTCATCTGAGGCACCAGCTGTGTGCCCTCAGCCAGCCATTTCCCTCTTGGGCGATGTTGTCTCCCTCGGTGATGGGTGTGGCTCTATCTCTCAGATCACTTAGCCCTCACATCTTCTGATGCTTGGGCACGTGAAGTCTGGAGCCCAGGCGGAAGGTGAGCCACCTGGATGTCACTGATACTCCTCAAACAAGGGGTCCATTCCCTGACTGGCTGAACACTACAGGAAGATAAAGGAGGAAGTGAGAAGAAGAGGGAAGAAAGGGGGAGGGGAGGCCCCTCATGTCCTGCTGCCTCCCTGTGGGACTTGCCACCCTGTCCACCCCAGCAACCTGCCCTTCAGACT
>PVIU01000115.1:170459-230619 GCA_004026605.1 Ondatra zibethicus
ACCCCTCCACCACCACCACCACCACCACCACCACCACCACCACCACCACAGGGCACACCATAAGCATGGCTGCTTATAGTAAGAACATAGTCTCCCAATAAACAAAAACATCACAACCATGTGAGTACACAAATAGGGACTCGAAACCCAGCTACACCATCTGTGGACACCAAACACAGTCACACAAACATGATATCATGTACACAAGCAGCAGATAAAACCCAACACGGAGGGCAAGGTCAGTGTTTGCTGCCGCCCTTCGTTCACTGGCACCCAGCAATCCAAAATATTTGGGCTTGAAACAGACCTAAGGCTTATCAAAATGCCATCAAGGGCCATGTGACTGTTTTGGGAACCCAAGTGAGCAATGCAGAGTAGGAACACCCATAGGAAGCAGCCAGAGTCTGTGCGTCCCCCTAATTCCTGTTCACCTTCTAAAAGGGGGCAGAACCAGAGCCACAAGGCAGTCGGTATGCAGAACAGGAGGGCATACATGGATACGAACACGTGAGGACAGATGAGCAGGGTTGACCGCATACTGCTAGGCACAGGCATGCCCTTCCACACATCCACGACTCATGTGATGGCAGCTGAGGCAATGACCAGGGCAAGCCAAGGACAAGGGCCTGACTTGACAGGGAAGGGAAAAGGGGAAATACGACACTTGATTAATCCGCACCTATGGCTACCCAGCCTAGATGCCCACCCAATTACCTTCCTGTCTCTTGTGACACGGGGCACCTGAAGGAGAGGGACTCCCTCTGACCCTGGACCCAGATTGCTTCTCCGAGCCCTTTTGACTTCCTCCACTTCACGTTCACCCCCATCCACGCAGTCATCCCAGGAGCCTTGTGTGAGCGCCTACTGTTAGTCCTGCTGACAGATGAGAGCCCCGAGAAGTGCCCAGCCCCATGCTCATCAGAGCAATGCTGTCTACCCCAGAGCCTGAGCTAGAAGCTCTTAGGGCTCCAAGGCAGCCAGAGGACAGTGGCCACGTGTTCCAAGGGCCTTTCTGTCCTTCCCAGTCCCCAAGCCTGCCCAGGTCTGACCCCAGTGGAAAATGTCAGCTGGCTCCAGACCCTCTGCCAACAGTGAGCCTGGGCCATAGGCAGGCAGGCCAGGCCTCAGTCAGCCCATTTCAAGTCTCAGGCCAAAGCCCAGGTCCCTGACACTGCCCCAGCAAGCTCCAGGTTACGTATCTTCTAGGACTTTCCACCTGCCATTTGGCCCTCCCGACCCAGGACAAAATACAGTTTCTTTTCCGAGAATCAATAACCTGCTTTTCCTACCTCTTTACCTCTTTATTTTTAAGTTAGTAATGACTATCCCAATGTCCAGAGCCTGGAAAAGGGCAGCCACCTGGCATTAGCCACCCCCATGGTTTCTAAGTGGCTCCTTCTCTCCTTCCTGCCTGGGCCTCTCCCAGGCTCTTGATGACCAATAGACTCAGCAGATGGGGCACACTTTCCAGTACCCTGCCTTATAGGGAGGGTCACAGGGCATCGAGGTAGAGGATCTGACTCCAAACAGTCTGTCGAGGAGCCCAGTTCCAGTCCCAAGGAAGGGTACCCCTAGGTCTGCTGCCACTTTAGCCATGTTGCTTCCAAGACCACAGCACAAGAGCTGGGAAGTCCAGAAGACGGGAGTGGAAGCAAGCGGGAGCCCAGCAAATAGGATGCCAAGGAGTCAGCTTCCTTCCCCTTCTTCCTCCCCCTGCTTGTGGGTCTGCCAGGGATTCATCCACCTCTCCTGGAGAAGCAGGTCAGGCTCAGGCTGCCACCAACACAGCGGTGTCACCAGCACACCTGTGTGCTTAGGCGCAAGGTGGCACGGGTATACACCCACAGATATCTCCAGCACGATTCACAAGCACAGGCACATGTGCACACACACACAGTGCCCACAATCTCTCCCTGACCACCTCCAAGACACAGAAACTGTCTCCCCAGTTGTCTAAGTGCAATTTGCCTCAGAGTCTCTGTAAGGAGTATTATTGGGGTACCTAGGACCTCACGTTCCACTCAAGGGCTGCTTCATACCCTGGTAAGAGAACAAGGCCACTTTGCAAGGAAACTCAGATGCCCGACTTTCCAGTTTTCTCTAGATATCCTTATTTCTCCAACCACAGTGCCACCCACCCAAACACCTCCCCCCGCCCCGCACACACAGCCCCAGAGCCCACCAAAGATTGACAGGGCAGGAACATGAGTAAAGCCTCTATCCCAGTGCCTCTCCACTTCATCCTCCCAAGTGGTCCCCAGGATTGGGGCGGGTTGAACCCCAGACATCAACTGGGGCCTTACCGTGAAAAGTGTTCCGTGTGATCTGTCCCCCCATCTCAGGCCGCGGGCAGCTTGGCCACCTCCGTTTGGCCGGCTGGCCTCGTCAAGGAGCAGCCCTGGCCGCCAGCTCCCCTCCTCCTTCCCCCTGTCCTCCCCCGCGGCCAGCCGGCATGGCAGGGCCAAGCGGCCCCTTTTGCGCCCCCACGCTCCCTCTCCCTCCTGCATGCACACGCCTGCCCGCCAGCCAGCCGGCCACACACGCACACCCCCTGGTTGTGCTTGCTGCCTCCCAGCTCCCACCCACTAGGAGCCTCCCCCACCTCCGTGCTGGTTCAGGCAAGGGATCTGTCATGTTTATTTACATAAGGAGGAGGAGACTGGAGGCTTCCTGAAATAGCCAAGCTCCAGAAAGCGCTGGAGATGCCCCAGCAGAACACACACCATACACAGACATACACACAGAAACATACATACACACACACACACACACACACACTCTCTCTCTCTCTCTCTCCCATGGATATGGAGATACACACATCACCTCCCCTGTCTCCCAGGCCAACAGCCAACAGCCATTCAGTATTCAGGGGACATCACATGCCACTTACATGCAGATTAGGGGTAAAGCCAAGGGTGGGATCAGAGCAATATTGACTTTGTCCCTGCACCGAGGATACCACAGTCAAGCCAGGGAGCCTCACTGCAAAGAACTCACAGCATTTCTATCTCCTTCTTCCAGACTCTCTCTTGCAAGCACTCAGCAAGGATTAATTCCTTCAGTCCTTGCAGGCTGACCTATGAGGTCAACATCAGTACTATTACCAACAGGTACCACCAGCATCCCCCAAAGGCCAGAAGGCTAATGAAAAGAGAGCTAATTAGAGGATAGCAGGGTTGGGATGAACACCCAAGAAGTTTGGTGCCGGAACCCGCGCTTTTACTCCCATGCCAAGTTGTCTTTTTAACCATACACATTCACACCCTTGTGCAGCCACACGGACCCATACAGTACGTCTGCATCATGCTACATGTCTATGAACAGACATGTGACCATGTATGCACAAATACAAGTGTAGTACAATTTCTAATTGGTCTTAATAGTAAAAACCCAGAGTCAGATATCAGGATAAATGCTGAAAGATCAGAGAAGTAAAGGAGCTAGCCACTAGAGAGACTTCTTACCTCTACCAAATCCTCAGACCAACGAGGGCAAGATCCTGTCTCCAGGAATCCTCAGACTGAATGCAATGAGCTCCTGTCTCCTCCCACCTTATGCTCCTCTCTCCACCCAGCCACATCCCTTCCTGTCTCCACCTCCCTAGTGCTGGGATTAAAGGTGTGAGCCACCACCACCTGGCTCAGTTTCTCTTTTAGACAGATTTGATCTCACATAGCCTAGGGTGACCTTGAACTCATGGAGATCCCTCTGCCTCTGTCTCCTGAGTGCTGGGATTAAAGGTGTGTGCCACCACTGCCTGGCCTCTATGGCTAACTAGTGTGGCTAACTCCGCACTCTGATCTTCAGGCAAGTTGTATTTGTTACAGCACAAACAAAATATCACCACACACTCGTGCACACACACACTCCTAAGTGCCGCCATCGTGCCCACTTACCCATCTCCTGCCCTACACACTACATGCATTCTCCCACAGATTCACACAACTTCTGGAGGAATCTTAGGGTACAGAATCTGGCACCACCCTGCACCTAAGGAAAAAGAAAGCACAGACAGAGGCGGCAAGTGAGGCTGGGAGGGGAAATCCTAGCTCTAAGCAGCAAGCCCAAGTTGCCATCAAAAGGGGCGAGTCATGCATTGAGGACTTACAGTGCATGAGCTGCTCTTATACCCATTTTACAGAAAAGGCGGTGAGTGTTCTAAGAAACTAAGCATTTGCCTGAGGATCCCAGCATGTCACAGCAGAGCCAGGACTCCAGCCTAGGTAGTCTGGGAAACACTCTCTCTATCCATCACACTCTGTCCTGGATAAACACCTCTCCTAGGCCAGGGGAGAGTTCCCACCTCCCAGGCCCTCTTACGGTTAAGGATCTAGATTCCCAGAGAAAGATACACATGGGGAGTCAGGGGCTGGAGAAAAAGCTGGGGGAAACATGGGGGCAAAGGTAGGGGCTGCCCTGCACCCAACGGAACTCAGGTATGAGCATTCGTGAGGTGCTCAAGACACTGCTGTTGCCCACACACGCACACACACACCAGTCTGACAGAAGGACAGAGAATGCAGAGGGACGTTGGGACCTGACTGGGCTCAGCAGTTAGACGTTGGGCAGGCCCTAGGTGTGAGTGCCCATGGCCTGCATGGGTGGTTCCCTCTGCCAGGGACTTCATTTGGAAGAAACTGTGGCTCTGAATTCTATGCAAGGCAGCTCCCTTCACACTGGCACATATTCACTTGTACACACACACACTCACACACACACACACACACACACTCCCCTAGTCTCTTCCTATGAGGGGAAGTGGCTGAGGCATCTGACCATCCCATTCATGGGATCACAGTCATAAAGGCAAAACCTTGCACTCCTCTAAGCAGGTTACACATACAGGGTCTCATTCCAGCACCCCCCCCCTTTTAAGCATATGTGTATGGATGCATAGTGAGTATGCATGTGTGACTATGTGTCCGCATGGGCATGGGGAGTGCACATGACTGCATGTGTGACACTGGCATCTTCCTTGATCGCTCTCCACTTTATTTGTCGAGATAAGATCTCTCACTTGAACCCAGAACTCGCCAACCCACTAGTCTAGCTAGCCAGTTTGCTAGCCCATCTCTTCCTCCCAACCTCTGGGATTCTGGGCAGCCAGCAAGCCTGCCAGGCTTTCGCATGGCTTCTGGGTGGCCGAACTCTGGCCCTCACGTTTGGACAACAAGCACTTTATGCACTGAGACCCCTAGCTCCCGCCTGCCTTGTAATAGACCTAGCTGGGCCCTGGGCCACGGATCCGTTTCTCCAACAGGGCAACCCAGTCTTCCCATGGCTCAGCACCCCACAGACCAGCCAGCCTCGCTCACCCTCTGGCTCCTGCTTTCTTCCACTGGAAAGGCCCTCTCTGCCTGTGCCCGTCCTGGGAAAGCCTCTTCCAGGAAGCCTCCTTCAGGCTGCAGGTAGTTGGTTGAGTCCCCATTTTCTGGAACTTGGAACTTGTCTCTCCTCTGAACTCCATAGCTATTTCCCTCCTAATCCTTGTCTTATTCTTCCCAACACAGAGACAGCAGGGCCTAGTGAGGGCCTAGTCTATGTGTCCCAGCTTCTTCTGAGTGGAGATCAACAACCTAAGGCAGCTAAGCCCACAAACATTGAGCATCTGCTACCTGCCAAACACTGACCTGCACAGTGAGGGTGAATGCGATCCCAATAGGCAGCTCCTAGCTCTCAGGGGTCGGAGAGAAACAGACGTTTCTCAATTAGCCACCATGCAGAATATATGACCGTTTTTTCTAAAGAAGGGGTTCTAAAGCCACGGATCCAGGTTCTAGCGAGCTTGGGGCAGGTTTTCCTGAAAAGCGCCCAGAACGGGGCAAGATACGTAGGTTCGTGCCCATGTGCTGTAGAGGTGGGCCGGGGAAAGGCATGCTGTGGAGACTCAGCACACATGTGCAAAGGCCCGCGGGCTGTAAGGAGCCCAGCATACTCAAGAAGCAAGGCTGGTGTGGGCAGAGCAGCTTCAGCGGGACAACCCTAGTAAAATGTGCTGTTGGCAAGATTATATGAGCCAGGGAAACGGCACAAGGGCCTAGAGAAGCAGAACGAAGATCAGGCTATTTCCCTGAGCAGCAAGGAACCATGACAGGCTTCAGTGGGGGAGGCAGCAAGACCAGACACATGTGTCTAAAAGGTCACTCTGCCATCTGGTGTGGGGCACGCGTGGGAAGAGACAAGAGGTGCCAGGGCAGAAAGCAGCGGCATCCGGAAGGATGGGGCCAGCACCTGGCTTGCCCTCGCTCCCCCTCGGGCCTCGCACCATGCCTTGTAGAGGGAGTACTCAGAAAATAGCTCACGGTAGAACAGGGGTCCTTCACAGGATGGGGGCGCATAACTGAGAAGTCACGCGGCAAGGATGGGGCAGGTGTGGCCAGGGGGCCCAGGGGTCCTTCAGGTGGGCAGTGGCAAAAGTGAAACAGAAGCCAGGTGTGGTGACATTCACCTGTAATATCACAACATTCAAGAAACGGAGGCAGGAGGATTGAGCTCGAGGCCAGCCTGGGCTACATCACTAGAAACCTGTTTGGTAGGGTAGGGAAAATTGAGAACTCAGGGTCACCTTGGTGTCTGCAGGACTTCTAGAACAGTACCACAGAACAAATGGTTTTTCCTACCTGGTCCGCTGCCCTTTTCTCAGAAGGAAGTGGCAATGTACCCTACCCCAGAGCAGTGTCCACGGTTCTGTAGAGGACACAGCATCCCTTCCTCGGGGTGGAACCTGAGATGCATCCCTATGAGGTTTTATTACTGGGTACCACATAAACTTCCACTTAATCAAAAGATTCTATTTACTAAAAGAGATAAAGATAGCAGCACTCACTCACTCAGCAAGCTCCCCTGTGCACCTGTGGACCAAGGGGCAAGCAAGACTCAACCCTCACTCCTCAGCAACCAACAGGCGGGTGGATCGAGCCTGGGATCGAGAAACAGTTACAGATCACGGGGCGAGCCCTGCTGGTGTCAGGGAAGGGGCTTCTGTGGCTGTAGTAACAGCTCAGTGTTTCATTCCACAGCCACACTGAGCAGAGGCTGGGAAAGGGGTGGTTGGAGTAAAGAAGGCCTTCCGTAGGCTCATGTGTCTGAGTGTCTGGCCCCCCTCAGGGTGCTGCTCTGAAGGCTGAGGAATCTTAAAGGAAGTGACACCTCACTGGAGGAAGCAAGTGAGTCTGGCCTTGATGTCTTGATGTCAATCCAACAGAGATGGCTAACAGTGCCTCTACCAGCTCAAGGTGCCCCCTGTGCTAGGTAAGTGGCTAAGGAGTTTGTATACAAAATCTCAGCTGATTCCACAGCACCCCTTCCCTCACTCTGCAGGGCATAAAACTGAGGCTCCAAGAGGTGACACTAAAGACAGGTCTTGTCTTCTTCCTTCCCCAGGGAGTGGCAACCGCCCTCTGGTCGCATTGGGGGAACTTCAGTCCCCTGGGTTCTTGGACCTGTGTAGCTGTCAAGACCCTCTTCCCGGGGAGTTCTTCAAGGATGTGGCCACTGCTGAGGTTGCCCATGCTCTAGTGGACAGCCCCACAACCACGCATGTGGGCAACACTAACTGGACGTAGTGGGTTAGACAGGAAAGTAGGAGGGGTTTCTTAGGGGGTGCCTGGGATATATACATATATGAAATTGTCAAAGAATAATTTAAGACTATTATAGAAGGCTGGAGAGATGGCTCAGCAGTTAAGAGCACTAGCTGCTCTTCCAGAGGATCTGGGTTCAATTCCCACCACCCACATGGCAGTTCAAAACCACCTGTAACTCCAGTTCCAGGGGATCCTATACTCCTTTACTGGCTTCTGTGGGAACCAGGCATGAACATGGTACAGACATACATACAAGCAAAATAGTCATACACATAAAAATATAATAACAATAGCTGGGCAGTGGTGGCACACACCTTTAATCCCAGCACTCAGGAGGCAGAGGCAGGTGAATCTCTGTGAGTTTGAGGGCAGCCTGGTCTACAAACTGAGTTCCAGGACCAAACAAACAAACAATAAATAATAAACAAAAATATTCTAGAGGTGGTGTATATGGCTCAGTAGTTAAGGGCTGACCAACTGTGTTCCAGTAATCCACATGGTGGAAAAAGCCACCACGTTACAGGTTATCTTCTGGCTTTCATACACATACCATGGTGTGCCTATTTAAGCACACACACACGCATTCAAATATAAATGTAAGATAAAAAAATTTAAATATACTCAATAAAAGAGAAGAATTACTTTAGCTAAAAAACAAATAAAATAAACGAGGCCCTCCTCACGAGCCCTGCCCGTGTCGCCTGTTTACAGCTTCCCTTCCTTATGGGCTTCCACGGTGGGCTGGACAGCTCAACTTCTCTTCACTCCATCCTTTCTCATCCTTACTCCTCATGAATGAGAACCCCCCCTTCTAAAGCCACCCTTGCAGAGCTGAAAGCCAAAGGCAGAGCCAGTGAGTGCAGAAGGAAACAGCAAGTTCACCCCCAGAAGCACTGGCTAGGGCTAGGAAAAGTGGAGGGCCCCGCCCCCGCCCTAGGCTGCCAGAGGAGCCCTTTACAGAAGCAGCAAATAGGGCTCGGAAAACTGTGGGCTTTCTCAAGGCTGCACGGCGGGTGTGGACTTGAACTCAGGACTGATGTCCTCTGTGGTTGTACTTCGTGTCACAAATAGGCAAATACAGAGTAGAGATAACAGATGAAACTGGCTGAAGGAAGGGTGGAGATGTTCTCATTAATGAGACACAGGAAATGGCTGGCATGTGGAGAGGCCAGAAAGGGAAGTAGTCTGCTGAGGTGGAGCTGGAAGGCAGCTCCAGATGGTTACAGTGTTTGAGATTTTGTTTTGTTTTGCTATCAGGGACAAAGGATAATTTGATTGAGATGGTGAGTCACCATGTGCTTAGGGCTTAACAGCGACCTGCCAGGGCCATCCTCACTCCACTGACCTATTAGGCTGGGCCTGGAAGTGAAGAATCAGGAGGAGGGAAGCCCACCCCCAAACTCCTTCTTTATCCAGACCCGAGAAAAATACAGGTTGCTACCTGGAGTCTGAAAGAGAATGGCAGAGCTGAAGACAAAGAGGTGGAAGACAGGAAGAGACTATAAAAGCCACAGTGTAGAGAAACGGGAGCCATGGAGACCAGAGGGTGTCCTCTGGGGCTGGGACAGGTGCCCTAGGCAGTGACAGCTGCCAGCTGCCCATGATGATGAGAACACAACAGGTGCAGACGGGCGCGCGGGGGTGGAAACTGAAAGAGAATCTGAGCAAACAACCTGGAGCTCGGTGCCCCTCCTTGCTCCTCCCAGCCTCAGGCTCATTGCCAACAGCACTTTCTGAGACCCTCCAAGACACAGACACACCTGCTCACACTCCTCAGTTCCAAGTCTCGCAGGCAGCCTAGCGACCCTGAACTACAAAGAGGGTTCACCATCCATGCCAAGCAGAAAGGACCCGAACAAGGAGGTACCCAGATCCCTATGCCCAGGACAGTGTGTGCCAACAGGAATCCACACCCACAGAACCCCCAACTGGAAGCAAACATTTGACTGGGATAAGATCTTTGTCACTCGCCAGGAAGGGTAGATGGATGTACCCACTCCAATCACGTGGAGATTAGGAGCTTTGGCCTTGCAGCCGCACAAGTTGGCTCTGCCATCACATAGACAGGACAAACCACTGAACTTCTCTGAGGTTCTGTGGTCACTTCTCTAGTGGGGACATGAGAGAGGTACTCATAAGGAGCAAGGATACTTCTGTTAGGCAAGCACCTGGCCACTGTCAACTCAGGAATGCAGGGGAAGTGAGGAGTGATGGTCCCTGTCCTACCCAGGGAAAGAAGTGACTTAGGATGCTGTGTGTGAGCAGACCGTGTGTGAGCGGACCATGTGTGAGCAGACTGTGTGTGAGCGGACTGTTACTCCAGGCGGGGGAAACAGAAGACCTGCTTCAGCAAGTGCCATCGCCTGTCACCAACCTTTATTCAACCCTACACATCCTTCACCAAGCACAGCACTCAGCTTTACACGTTACTGACACACGCCTGCTATATATGCAAATGCCATGTCAGAGGACTGGCCAGCAGCCAATTCTGCTAAGAAAGGAGATTAAGCATTGTCCCTTGTCACCTGGTTAGTGCTCTGGTTTTGGTCAGTGCGGAAGTCAGCCCTTGTCCCAGTCACGAATGATAAATTGTCATCTAGCGTCTGTAAGGTTTATCCCTAGAACATGTTTGTGGGGAAGGTAAGGAGAGGCAGACAATCTGATGTTCAGGGGGAGGAAAAGCAGTGAGGACACCAGAGTGACGTAGGAGATAGGACATATGTCCGGGAATAAAGCTCGTGTGTCTGAGATGCAGAAATTCACCCGACTGATCCCTCCTGGATCAGAAGAAAAGCTGGCAGCTGATGTTGGGAGGATAAAACCTCCTCTACAGGGAGGAACCTTCGCCTGTCCCTCTCCCTGTGACACTCACATGTGACACTCACACGCGTACACTTGGCAGCCGTAGCTGAGCCAAGGCTCCCAAGACCCATCCCTTCTGGTGCCAGCCCTCTACACAGCTGAAACCACCCCAAATCTGGGAATACTCCCATGGGCCTCCTGCAGTCTGTATGCCTTCCTGTGTCTCTGGCTTTGTCCTCTTTCCTGTCCTTCCAAGGTTTGCAGAGGACAGCAGAGCTCAGAGCCAGCTGAGCCAGGCCTCTCCTTGCTCCTGTATTCTACAGGGTCTCTTTTTCCAACTTTCTCCCTCAGACAATGGACATCAGCAGCACAACAGAGTGATGGCCCAGGACCCACAAGGGCCCTGACTCTAGGATCAGACACTCCCAGGAAAGCCAATGATAGCCAAATGCTAACAGTCTCGTGACTCCAAAACTTGCTGCTACCATTGCAGTCTCTGCTGGGGGTCCTCACTGAAAAGGAGGCCCTTGAGTGACAAACCCCAGGTATCCAATCCTCTTCCGAAAAAGAGGGCTGAGAAGGACAGTGCCTACCTGCTAGAGAGACAGGAGGAAGAAACAAGGGCCTTAAGGCAGTGTATCCAGAACAACCTAGAAGTCCCAAGAAGTGTGGTCTAGATGGAGCCTCAGTCATGAATGAGACATAAAGGCCCCATCATGTCCCCATCTTACTGTAAACAGCAGAGAGTCAGATTTAAACTCATGTCCTTCTACCCAACTGAGACATTTTAGCCTTCCACCTACCCACTCCATGGAGGCTTCCCTGAAGGGTTTGGATGTCCTCAAATACCTTCTCTCATATAAACTAAAGACAAGTGAACGCTGTTATGGCTAACTTTTGTTGTCATTTTAGTTGGATTTAGAGTCACCATGGAAACAAATCTCTGGGCCTGTCTGTGAAAGATTTTCTAGATTAGATTAATTAAAGTGGGAAGGCCCATCCTAAATGGAGTGGTGCCTCTCAACAGTCTTGGGTCTCAGACTAAATAAAACTCAGAAAGAGCTGAGCACAAGATCCATCTCTGCTTCCTGAGTGTGGATACAGTGTGGCCAACCACTTTCTGCTTCCTGACTGTGGATACAATGTGATCAGCCACTTTCTACTTCCTGGCTATGAACACAATGTGATCAGCCACTTTCTGCTTCCTGGCTGTGGACACAATGTGATCAGCCACTTTCTGCTTCCTGGCTGTGGACACAATGTAACCAGCCACTTTTTGCTTCCTGACTGTGGATACAATGTGATTAGCCATTTTTTTTGCTCCTATCACCGTAACTTGCCAGGCATGAGAGACAGTATCCCTTGGAACAGTTACAACTTAGAGTCGTAATCCAAAATAAATCGTTCCTTCCTTGGGTTGCTTTTGTCACAGCAATAAGACAAGTAACTAATATACAAATCAACTAAGAAAATTACATCTGCTGTTGTGATCTTGAGATACCTGCCCTGGGCTCTGGAAGAAGAGGCCATCACTGGGAACTTGGGCACCCTCAATGATGACACTGAGTCTTTGGGACACTGAATACTTGGTGTAGATTTCACAATCACAAAGCATCTAAACTAAGATTAAAATACACATCTGAGTTAGTGGTGGTGGTGCAGGCCTTTAATCCCAGCACTTGAGAGGCAGTGGCAGGAGGAGCTCTGTGAGTTCAAGACCAGCCTGGTCAGCTAGGGCTACACAGAGAAACCCTGTCAAAAAAAAAAAAAAGACATGTATCTGCTGACATCACTACCCAAACACTTGCCCCTCTGCGTGGCTACAAGTCAACTCCTTCGGTCTTCCTGCTCTCCCAGAGCTCAAGCCAACAGCACCATCCTGACTGGGATTTACTCTCACTTTTGCTGCCTCCACAGGGTTGTCAGGCTGATCTTTCTATAATTCCTGAGCACCTCAGGATAAATTTGATCTCTGTGGGAAGCATTAGATACCCTCTGAATTGACCCCACCCAACCCATGGATCTGGCTGCATCAACTATGATATCCACCCTCCCATCAAAGTATTCCATGCATATAAGCCATGAGTCCTAGAATACAGCCACATCTCAAAGTCCTGTGACTCTGAACACTGTTCCCCCAACCCAGTACATCCTTCCCATGCTACTTACTTTTATCCCACTGCCTGAGATCATCCTAAAGCCCAAAGGCAGAGCTGCCCATCTAAGACAGAGTTTTCCCATCCAAGGCAGAGTTGCCTATCCAGGACAGAGCTGCCCAACCAAGGGAGAGTAGCCTATCCAAGGCAGGCCAGCCATGCAGGGACTTTTTCATTCTTAGAGCAACATGGATGCTTAGAACCTAACATGGTGGCATCCTATAGTTCTGCTAAGAGCATTTTACACAGGCAAGGAGAAAATGAAGAGTAAAGCAGAGGGGAGACAGGAACTGGTGGTATACAGTCCTGGCTTTGACTCATCTCTCTACTTTCCAGCATCCAGTCTGTAGCCTAGAGATTAACCCTCCTCACCTCAATGTCCATTGTCCCAGTAGGACCCCAAAGTGACAGATCACCAGCCTTTTACCACATAGCCCAAGGGGTGGCCCTCCTCCTTCCCTTACATGTAAGCCTGCCAACATGTAAGCTAAGCCAAGAAGCTAAGCACTGGATGGGTCCTGTACACTGAGGAGGCTGAATACACAGCCTTATCTGACCTTCTTTCCTGCAGGCTGCAGAGGCACAGCCCACTCCACCCACTGCAGGACCCCAAAGGAAGAGACGATAAATGCCCTACACCTAGCATCTCCCAGGCTCTCCCTACTAAGGTGGCAGTGGGACGAGTACCTCCAGCTGTCTGCAGGAACCATTTATAGCATCTTATTCAAGCCCACACCTTCCGAGAAGAAAAAAGTCCACTGTGATTGCCTGTGGCTTCTCAGTCTGTCGGTTTTTCCCTTTCTCTTTCTCATTTAATGACAGGAAGCTGAGCTCAAGAGAAATCTCTCCCCTGGTTATTCCTAGCAGGAGGGAAGTTCGGAAAGAGGGGCTAAGCAGCCACCCCCTCAGGTGTCAGTGGGCACAAAGCCTACCGAATCCCATGGGTTTGTTCAGCCTTCACAGGAACTATTAAAGAGGGCTGGTCCCATTGGACAGATGAGAAAAGCGAGGTTTTAGGAGGTTAGGTGATTTGTTTAAGCCACTAGTTTTCAACCAGACCATGGCAGACATGGTGGCAGACTCTCCAGCATCTGTCCTGGTCCACGATGACACAGTGATCAACCCCAGTTTCACATCAGCATCGCCTCTGGAAGCCAGAAAATGACTAATATCCACATTCCATCCAGACTAATGAACAAAGACTCTCTATGGAAAAGCCCAAGCAAAGCAGTTTGGAATTGTGTTTGTCTCTGTGGGGTTGGGGATTGAAGTCAGGGCCTGCCGTAAGTTAGACACGGACTCTACCACTGGTCTACATTTTGGGAGGCAGGGTCTCAGTATGTTTCTCAGGCTGGCAGTGAACCCATTATGTAGTCCAGGATAGCCTTAAACTCAAGGTCCTCTTACCTCAACCCAAGCCCCACCCCACCCCTACCCTGAGTACTGGGATTAAAAGCACAAGCCTCCATACCTGAGGACAGGTGTGGTTTCTAAGCTCTCCAGAAGGGCCACGTGCCATTTCCATTAGTTCATGCCAGTCATGTGGCCCTTTCCCTCTTGCCAGTGACTAGAGAATGACCATGTGGCTCACATCTAGCCAATGAGGCATGGCGGGAGGACTGCTGGGTCATATCTTACACACACACACACACACACACACACACAGTTTCCTTGTGTTTCAGGAAAAAGTGCCAGAGAAGCCATTCTTTTTCCTCCAGAGACTGTGTCTGGTTAGGATTCTGATGTGGGATGTCCTTCTGTATATGTGTTGCTTTTATTAGTTAATGAATGAAGCTGTTTTGACCAATGACTTAGCAGAGTAAAGTCAGGCGAGAAATCTGAACAAAGATATATATAGAGAGTAGGCAGAGTCAGGGAAACACCATGTAGCCACGAAAGGAGAAAGACAGATGCTGGCACTTACTAGTAGGCCCCAGCCTCATGGTGATCACAGATTAATAGAAATGGTTAATTTAAGATATAAGAGTTAGCTAGAAATATGCCTAAGCTATTGGCCAAGCAATGTTGTAATTAATATAGTTTCTGTGTGATTATTCAGGTCTGGGTGGCTAGGAAATGAATGAGCAATCTCCTTCTACCACAGATGGTGGCTCACAACCATCTGTAATGGGGTCTGGTGCCCTCTTCTGGCCTTCAGGCATACACACAGACAGAATATTGTATATATAATAAATAAATAAATATTTTTTAAAAAAGAGCTTCTAGACCCACAAAATCAAGAGTCAATTGGAGCTTCTTGGTAGTCGCATTTCTTTTTCAGATAGGCTCTGTTTGCTGGCCACAAGAAGACACAGCTCCTTTAAGAAAAGGCTTTCTGGTTCAGTGCTTTAAAAAAGAGCTTCCAGGGGCTGGAGAGATGGCTCAAAGGTTAAGACCATTTCCTCCTCTTCCAAAGGTCCTGAGCTCAATTCCCAGCAACCACATGGTGGCTCACAACCATCTGTAATGGGGTCTGGTGCCCTCTTCTGGCCTTCAGGCATACACACAGACAGAATATTGTATATATAATAAATAAATAAATATTTTTAAAAAAAGAGCTTCTAGACCCACAAAATCAAGAGTCAATTGGAGCTTCTTGGTAGTCGCATTTCTTTTTCAGATAGGCTCTGTTTGCTGGCCACAAGAAGACACAGCTCCTTTAAGAAAAGGCTTTCTGGTTCATGTTGGTGGCATAGAACAACCCTGGCTCTTTTGGGAGGTTCTGTTATAGGGCACTTGAATGGGGTTTGTGGGCAGTGTGCTGCGAGTTACTTGGTGGTGGCATGGAAGAAATGCTTTCCAGGGTTGAGGTGCTGAGCTTGGCCCCACCCAGCAGTCCCAGAGCTGGCGGTGAACAACCTCCACCATATTAAAAGGCCAAGAGAGGTGAAGCCAGTGTCCAGGGCTGCTGCGACCAAGCTGCTTACCATTTTTAAAGTGCTCCTGGTCAGAAAATGATTACAGATATGCAATAAAGACAGACTCAAACAGAAATAAACCTCTGAATGGGTCATAGTGTGTTTAAAAAATGAATGACGGATTGGGAGAGAGAAGAAAAAGAGTATAGACAGTTATAATATAAAAACACACACACACACAAATATTAAAAAGTAACAGAAAAATAAGCCATGTAAAGATGGAAAATACACAGAGAATATGGATTATGTATATTATTGTGTTTTCTTTGAATTCTTTTTATTTCAGAGAGACATTTGTTTCTGGGAACTGCTAAGTTAAACCAACATATATATTTTAAAAGTATCTTGACTTCAAAATTTGAGTCTATGGATATGTTACTTTGGAAAAGAGGTTCTGCTTTTGTTTCCACAGAAGATGAGAACCTGTGGATTTCTTCCAGGCTAATGTGGTTTTGATGGAACAAGAACTCCCCAAGAAGGTGTCCATTGTTGACTGAGGTTTCTGTCCTGCCCGGTTCCTGGAGCCGTTACGTCCCAAAGAAATCACAGAGAGGCCTACATTAATCATAAACTGGCCCATTCACTCAGACTTCCTATTAACTAATTCTTATAACTTACATTAGTCCATAATTCTTGCCTGAGTTAGCCACGTGGCTTGGTATCTTTCTTGGCAAGGAAACCTTGCTTCCTTTGAGGCTGGGTCACAACTCCAGACTGAGCTTTCCTCTCCCAGAATTCTCCTGTTCTCATTGCCCCACCTCTGCTTCCTGCCTGGTCACCACACCTATACTTCCCGCCTGGCTACTGTCCAATCAGCATTTTATTAAATAAGTACAAGAAACAAATCTTTACAGGATAAAACCATTGTCCCACAGCAGTACATGAACCCTAAGAATATTTTGCCCAACAAACAGCAGGAAGCAGTTTGGAGAAAACTATGCCCAATTCCCTAAAATGATTTTTATAAATGTTTCTTGTAATGTGGCGAGTGGGCCACGTCCCACCACCTGGCTAGCTTAACCCACGAAATAACCACACAGAAACTGTATTAATTAAATTACTGCCTGGCCCATTATATCTAGCCTCTTCTTGGCCAACTCTCACATCCTGATCTAACCTATTTCTACCAATCTGTGTAACACCACGAGTTAGATTCTAACCAGTGTCAATCTCAGGCAGGAGCTTCATGGCATCTGCCTGTCTGCCCTTCTTCCCAGCATCCTGTTCTGTCTACTCTGCCCACCTAAGTGCTGCCCTATCAAAAGGCCAAGGCAGTTTCTTTATTCAACCAATGAAAACAACACATGGTCAGAAGGACCTCCTACACCAAATGTTTATTTTCATTTTAAAGGGTTGGTTATAATTGATTAATGGTCACAGTCAATTTCTTAAAAAAATAATAAGGGAATATGATATAGAGATAAATACTTTGCATTGGTATGGATCTTGGTCTATTGATACAAATTTAAGGTTGATTTTGTTACATTGTGTATATGTATTTCTATTCCTGTTTATATAGCAAATTATGTTTATATAGTAGATTTAAAAATTAAATATTAATAGATAGTCATCTAGAATAGTCAAACTTAGTCATGTTAGTTAGGTTTTCTAGATAAACAGAGATATATTTCAGTTATATAGATAATCTTCAACTCTTCAAAGACCTACAGAATATAGCATTTAAAATGTTTTAAGAACTTAGATTTTTCTCAACAGTGAGACATGTCTGCTTCTGGAAACACCAATTACTTCAGAGAGGTAGATGGCATTGAAGAAACTCATTATGGAATTTGCCTTCAATGTGACAAGGCTAGCCATTTGGGCAAGAAACTGCTCTTGTCTGGACTGCTTTTTTTTTTTTTGTTTTTTTCAAGACAGGGTTTCACTGTAGTTTTAAAGCCTATCCTCGAACTAGCTCTTGTAGACCAGACTGGCCTTGAACTCACAGAGATCTACCTGCCTCTGCCTCCCGAGTGCTGGGATTAAAGGTGTGCGCCATCACTTTCAGGCTTTTGCCTGGACTGATTTATGGTATGTTGTATGAACTGGACATGCAGGACCCACAGAAAAGTGACTGCTGAACTTGCCAAAAGACAGGATGGTCCTTCAGGTTTCCTGCTTTCACAGAAGACGTTCTGCAGGACACAAAGGAAACTGACAAACTACCAATAAAGTGAAACAGTCTTTCAAATTCCCTGCTTCATGAAAAAGTCTGCTGGGTACTATGGGCCTGTATACTGAAGATGGATGCCCCAATGGTACAGAAGAACTTTGGGTGACTGTCCAGGCAGCGAGATGTCTCTGTCACTTCTAGAACTTTTCTTACAATGAACTTCCTGTTTACTTAGGTAATATTATATCCTTCTGGGGTCTTTGAAGAAAGATGGAGAGTTATAGTTTTCCCAGTTATGATAAAAGGTAAATTAGATATAAAACTTTAGACTCACAAAGATAGAATAGATGATAGAGTTTTTTCCTTAATTTTCCAAATGTAAATGGACTAAATATTGTAACTATATTTATTCTTTGATAACTGTTTTGTATATGTAATTTTTCTATGTTAAAGTTAAAACCTTCCTTTTTATTTAGACAGAAAAGGGGAGGTGATGTGTGTTGTCCTTCTGTATATGTGTTGCTTTTATTGGTTAATGAATAAAGCTGTTTTGGTCAATGATTTAGCATAGTGAAGTCAGGTAGGAAATCTGAACAGAGAAATAGAAAGAGAATAGGAGGAGTCAGGGAGATGCCATGTAGCTGCTGAAGGAGAAAGACAGATGCCTGAACCTTACCCAGTAAGCCACAGCCTCATGGTGATACACAGGATAATAGAAATGGGTTAATTTAAGATGTAAGAGTTAGCTAGAAATACACCTGAGTCATTGGCCAAACAATGCTGGAATTAATATATCTTCTGTGTGATTATTTGGGTCTGGGCAGCCAGGAAATAAACATTCAGTCTCCTTCTACAGGATTCCTCTGGTGGCCATGACATCACTAGACTAGAAAAAAGCCCTACCAAAAGTGGCAGAGCTGCCCTGGCCCACTTATAATCCACCCATCCCAAAAGTTCTGTTTGCATCAGGGATTCTCACTCCTCACTGATAAAGTCGGTCCAGGGCAGGGTTTGTTATTTGCAATAGAGAACCTGAGGTGGCTGCTGCAAATCCTTTATATATAAAGAACTTTCCAAATTCAACAATAAGAAAATAACTCAATAAAATATAATGGACACAAAATTAAACAGACATTTTCAATTTTTTAAACATATTTGGTTAAGGGCTTGCCTAGCATGCAAAGCCCAGGGTTCTGCTCCTGGCTCAGCATAAACCAGCCACAGTGGTACAACCTGCCATCCTGGGGTTACACTTAGAAGGTAGAAACAGGAGGACCAGAAGTTCAAGGTCTGGGGCCTGTGGGTAAAAGTCCTTGCTGAGCAAACCTGGACCTGGAACCCATGCAAAGATGGAAAAACCAACTCCATAGAGCTGTCCTCTGACCTCCACACATGCTCTGAGACACATGCATTCCTCATACATCATGCACACAAATACAATAATATTAAATGAGAATTTCAAAAGAAGTTCAAGGTCATTCTCAGCTATATGGCAAGTTTGAGGCCAGCCTGGTATACGAGGTCCTGTCATCAAAAAAAAAAAAAAAATGAGATGTGCCTGTACCGAGTGTAACTGAGACATTCCATCATCAAAGAAGCAGACAAGCATGTCTATGCACAGGCTTGAAAGGCAAATCCTCTTTTAGGAGCTTCAGGTTGGCTCCACACTGAAAGCAACCCACATGCCCATCAACAGATGAGCAGGTAGATCAACCACATCCATCCCATGAAATACCACTCAGCAATGAAGGGCACCGGGCTATGATCGACAGCCCAGCATTTTGGATGAATTTGAAGACAGCTGTACCAAGTGGAAGACGCTGGAGTGAGAAAGAGAGCATCCTCCTGTAAGATTCCATTTATATCTAGCTCTAAAATGCCAGCCAAACTGCAGCAAAAGGAGGGAAATCCTTGAGTATGAGGGTGTGGAGCAAGAAAGATAAGAGCAACAGCAGTAGGGGGAAAACCCCTAAAGGCACAAGGACATGTCTGAGAGTGACAGAGATGTCCCCTAACTTGATGGTGCTGAAAACTTCACAGATATATACACATGTGTCAAGACACATCAAATTGTACACATATGTGCTGTACATTATATGTCAGACTTCAATAAAGCTGTATTAAGAAAAAAGCTTCGGGGCTAGAGAGATGGCTCAGAGGTTAAGAGCACTGACTGTTCTTCCAGAGGTTCTGAGTTCAGTTCCCAGCAACCACATGATGGCTCACAACCATCTGTAATAAGATCTGGTGCCCTCTTCTGGTCTGCAGGGACACATGCAAGTAGAATGCTGTATACATAATTAATAAATAAAATCTTTTAAAAAAAAGAAAAGAAAAAAGCATCAAAACATTTGAGTTTGAGGAGATGGGGTAAGGAAATAAAATTGCTATTTCTATACAAACTAAGTTAAATCACTTCCTCGAAAAAAGTTAAAAATAGAGTTGTCATATGAGCTGACACTTCCACTTTGGGAAATAAACACAAAAGAACTGAAAGCAGGGATCCTGTTTGTTATGTGTGCACCCATGCTCACACAGCATCACTCCCAACAGGCCAAATGTAGAATAAACTGCAGTGCTTGTGGACAGACTGTGCAGAGTGAACGTGTCCTCGTATGAATGAGCGCTCATGACATGGGCATGGCCATATCAAGGGCCTGGAGGCCTCAGACCCATGGGGATCGCAAGGCTTCTCTGGGCAGGCCAAAAAGCCTTCCCCTGATCAAGTATGGATATTGGCAATCCTTGCAGAAAGTACCAACCACAGCCTCCTCCTCCCGATGACAGCAGCCTGAGACTGTCCTCCCACATGAACCCCCGCTGACATCAGCTAGTCCACCTCGTCATCCAGCTGTCTGTAATAAAAGCATGGCGTTTCCAGACTGCTGGTGCTTCTCCATCAGAGCGCACAACCCACCCGATCACAGTTTTCTGCATGTGTGCCTGTAGTTTCTCTATTCCCCATCCCAGTCAGGTCACTCCCAAAGCCAGCAGCATATGAATGGATAAGCAAAATATGGTGTAGAAATACAACACAATATCATCTCATCTTAAAAAGGAAAGAACTTTCTGCCAAGCAGGATGGTGTGTGCATTTCATCCCAGCACTTGGGAATCGGCAGCAGGTGGGACTCTCTGAGTTCAAGGCCCGCCTGGTCTATGTAGTGAGTTGCACCCATCCAGGGCCACATAGTAAGACCCAGTAAATAAAATAAAAATAAAATAAAAGGGGGAAAGTTATGATGTAAATCACATCACAAATAAACCTGGAAGACACAGTGCTAAATGAAATATACCATTTACAAAGGGCAAATACTATACAGCTTCATCGATCGAAGACAACTAGAGGAATCAAGTTTGTAGAGATTGAAAGTAGACTAGGGGCCATGGAAACCAGGCAGACACTTATCCAGACTCTCAGTTTGGGAAAAGGAGAAACTGGAGATGGGGGTGATGACGTTTACAAAACAGCACACATATTTAACACCACCAGACTTCACACTTCAAAAAGTGATTGAGAGGCTGGGGAATAGTGGTGCATGTCTTTAATCCCAGCACTCAGGAGGCAGAAGCCGGCTGATCTCAGTGAGAGTTGGGTGAGACCCTATCTCAAAATAAAAATAAATAAATACGTAAAGATGATACATGCCTGGAATTTCAGGCTCAGGAGGCAAAGGCAAGAATATCAAAAGTTCAAGGTTATCCTCAGCGACAACCTAAGTTTAAAACCAACAGGGCTTCGTGACATCTTGTTACAAAAGAACAACAAAATAACAATAAGGTGGATGAACCAGGGGCTGAGGACTGGCCTGACAGGTGTAAATACACCACACGCCTTTCACATAGAGCATAGGAACCACGTAAAAGCCGTGTACACTTTGTCCTCTGATCTCCACATACGGGTCACAGAATGTGTGCTTCCTCACATACAAACATGTGCATACACATGTGTATACACACGTACACAGAAACACATATTTAAATAAAGTACAAAAGAAGCTGAATAGTTGAAAAGACTCCAGTCCCTTAAAAAGTGCTGTTAAGGGCAGGAGATGTGTTTCAGCGATTAAGAGCACTGATTGCTCTGGTAGAGGACCCAGCACCCGCATGGGGCTAACAACCATCTGCAACTCCAAATTCAAGGGGGATCTGATGCCCTCTTCTGGTCTCTGCAGGCACTGCATGCATATGGTGCCCAGACAAAACATCAAATAAAAATAAATAAATCTCAAAAAAATATTTAAGTGTTGTTTAAGAATCAAGTGTAATGGTGCACGCCTATAAAATAAGCCCGAGGAAATAGAAGCAGGAGGATCAGAAGTAGTTCAAAGTCATCCTTGGCTATACAGAGCATTTGAGGCCAGCCTGGGCTACATGAGACCCCGTGTTCAAAGAAAGAGGAAAGGTGTCATTAAGCTATGGACGACAGGTGTGACGGTTAGTATCAATTGTCAACAGAATTTAGAATTGCCTAGGAGACAAATCTCTGGGCATGTCTGAGTTGCTAGGATATGTTAACGGAGCTGAGAAGACTACCTCAATTTGGCCAGCACCATTCCGCTGGCTGGGGGCTCAGACTAAATAAAAAAGAGGAAAGCGAGCTGAGCAACAACATTCATCTCTCCGCTGCCCTGACTGCAGGTGCCATGTGACTAGCAGCCGCTAGCTCCTGCCGTGATGGACTGTACTCTGACTGCAGCCAGAATGTGCTGGGTTTTGGCATCTGTATCTCCAGTTCCAGGAGATCGAAGTGGTCTTCTGGTCTCCTGGGGCACCTGCACTCACACACACATACCCTGGGGACAATAATAATACACTTTTTAAGGCGCTCCTTGTTCCGGGGAGGAGAGACTCAACCATCCCTCAGAGACGTGAGGGCCTTGGCACAGACTTCCAAGCCCTGGTCCCAGCACTAGGGACAATAGAGAAGGGAAGCAGCAGGGTGCCGTGGTATGTGCCTGAGATGCCAGCACTCAGGAGGCCGAGGCAGAAAGATCACTGCAAGTGCTAAGTCAATCCGGTCTGAAAAGTGAGTTCAAGGCCAACCAGGGCTAACAAGACCCTGTCTCAGGGTGCGTGGAGGCGATACCACAAAAGTGACCTTTATAAAATGACAAATGCCACCCCTGACCCCCAGAGGTACTCACTCCTGAGCACAGCTTGTTGAAGCTCGGTGCTCCCTCTGCAGACCATGGCCACTGTGGGGAGCAGGCAGGGCTATAAAAGCCCATCTTGTAAAAATTAAATTCCACAAGTTTTTGTTGTTTGTTTTTGTTTTATTCTGTTTTGCTTTCTTAGTTTTTCGAGACAGGGTTTCTCTGTATAGCCTTGCCGCAGTCCTGGCACCTGCTCTGTAGACCAGGCTGGCCTTGAACTCACAGAGATCTACCTGCCTCTGCCTTCCAAGTGTTGGGATTAAAGGTGTGCACCACCACTACCCAGCTTGCTTCCTTTTTTTTAAAGCAACAGGCAGGGATATGGAGAGCCCATATAAAAACCGCTAACATACTAGCACACACATGTGTCACCACTGTGAAGGCACAGACAAGTGGCTCCCTGGGGCTCTCTGGCCAGCTAGCCTCATCTATTGGGCAGGCTCCCGGCTGGTAAGAGACCCTGAGGTTGTCCTCTGGCCTCCACATGTACTAATGTGCACACAAACACATGCACAATAATAATAATAAGATGAAAAATGATGTTGACTTGTAAGGAAAAAGCACCCATTCCCCAAACTGCCATTCAGACAGCTCCCCAGAGGAGCCTGCTAATGCCCTACGGTGGGTATCTACTCAGATCCAGCCTGTGTGTGTTCGCACAAGGCAGCAGGGTCCTGAGTGCGCTGTACTGCAGCAAACAGGACGAGGAGCCAGACCATCCCCTCCATCGCTTCCTTCTAATGCCCTCAAGCCTCCTCTGCCAGCCGGATTAAAAACATAGCACCCCACCCATAATCCTTAGCAGTGCCTCTCATGACTTCTCTCCCCACTGGTCACCATCTGACATCCCATATGGCACCTTCTCTCCCCGTCCCAACCTGTTTTTCCTCCAAAGAAGATAGCTATGACACAGGGAATTTGCCCAAAGCTCTACCCAAGTGCCTAGAACAGTGCCTGTTACACAGTAGGCCTGGAATAAATGTTGGTTGAGAGAAAGGAACGAAGCAAAAGATAGAAGGGAGAGGATGAGACAGAAGGAGAAATACAGCACGCTACATCCAAACAGGCTCGTGCTGTGCGAACTGCTACAGATGGCTTTTTAGAAAAAGATTATTCGTTTTTATTTCAAGTGTATAAATGTTTTGCCTACACGTATGTATGTCCACCATGTGTGTGCCCAGTATCTATGGAGGACACAGAGGGTGTCATATCCCCTGGAACTGAAGTTTACTGGAAGTTCTGAGCCACCACGTGGGTGCTGGGAACACAGCTGTGTCCCCCGCAAGGGCAGCCAGTGGTCTTTCCCGTTTCTCCAGCCCTCGCGTTGCTTTTATTCTCAACAATATAAGGGGCATTCTCATCTCACTGTCAAGAACCGTGAGTCATCCTGTGTATGACTGGGATGGGCTGGGATGCAGTCACCTAGCGTGACTTGATCCCAGTGCTGCGTAAAACCTAAGCGTGGTGACACAGGATCCCAGCCCTCGGGAGGTGAGGGCAAGAGAAGCAGAAGTTCAAGCTCCGCAGTTCGAGGCTAGCCTAAGTTACACGGGACTTTGTCTAACAAGAACAAAAGCAAAAACGAAACGAACGAAAGAAAAGGGGAAAAGAGAAAGGAAAGACGCCAGGACCCTAAGGGTTTCACTCAGAGACCGGCGAGATGGCTCACAGGTAAAGGCACTTGCTGCCAAGCCTACGACTTGAGTTCAATTCCAGGCACCTACATGGTGGAGAGAACCAACTCCCACAGTAGTCCTCCCCCAAATTAAGTAAATTTATTATGGTAAAATATACATGATGTAATACTTACCATCTTAGCCATATCAGTGGACTATTAAATATCCAGTATCATTTTACAAAACCAGCACGCTGCCCCATCAGGCACTAACTCCCCTCCCCCCCATCTCCTGGCAGCCGCCATTCATTTTCTGTCTCTATGTATTGACCACTCTAAGAACCTCACAGAAGTGGAATGAATCAGAATTTGAGGGGCAGGGAAGTGACCGGCGGTAGAGCCTGCGCTTAGCTCATGCAAGGCCAATATTTGGGTAGCTGTGGCTGCTGGGGGCGGTGCATGTGTGTGATTGGTTGTTTTTTTTTTTTTATTTTGTACTTAGTCAAGGCTCACCTGTATTGTATCTTAGGTCAGAATTTCCTCCCTTTTTAAACTGGATAATACAGACCATAAGCATTGCTGTGATTTGAATAACAGTGCCCCCCATAGGCTCACAGATTTGGATGCTTGGTCACCAGGGAGTGGCACTATTTGAAAGGGTTAGGAGGTGTGGCCTTGGAGGAATCGCGTCACTGGGGGTTGGGCTCTAAGGTTTCAAAAGCCCATGCCAGCCTTCGGATCAGGATGTAGCTCTCAGCTACTGCTCCATCATCTTGGCTGCCTGTGTGCTGCTATGCTCCCCACTGTGCTTACAGTGGACTGAGCCTCTGAAACTGTAAACCAGGCCCCAGATAAAAACTCTGCTTCATAAGAGCTGCTGTGGCCATGGTGTCCCTTCACACTAGGACAAGTATACACCACACCTTGCTTACACGCCTGTCTATTGTTGCACACTTGGGCAGTTTCCATGGTTTAGATCTGAGGACAAGGCTGCCATGAGTTACAGAGCTATAGGGTTTCTTCAAGGCCCTGCTTTTAGTCCCAGAAGTGACACTGCTGGATCACACAGCACTTTGATTATTAATTCTCCAGTGATTGGCCAGACTATCTTATACAGTGGCTAGCCCATTACATACTCGCACAGTATTCTGGTCTGTCTACATCCTGCCCACACTTGCTAATCTCTGTTTTCTTGATAGGAGTCATCCCAGTAGCTAGAAGCGATACCCCATGCTTTGAGGCTGCATTTCCCTAAAGACCAGCAATACTTAAACATCATCTTACTTGCTTCCCTGATGTTCATATATCTTATTTGATTAGAGGGTATCATGATCCACTTTACCTGTTTTTCAAAGGTAGTTATTTTGTTTTCAGCTTTAGGGGCTCTCTATAAATTCCAGATATGCATCCATTAGCAGACAAGTGACTTGCAAATATTCTTCTCTCATCCGATGATTTGCCTTTTTACTCTGTTGATACCTGTTCTTTAGTTCATTTGAAGTTTTGTTTGCTTGCTTTGCTTTGTCTCCTTTGTGTTTTGCTTTGTTTTTTGAAATAGGGTCTCCCCATGTTGCTCATGTTAGTTTTAAACTAGTGGGCACAAGTGATCCTTGTGTTCCAGCCTCCTAAGTGGCTGGACCTACAGAGGTTTTACACTGTTGTCCGAGGTGTGAATTTTAAACTGTCTATGAAATCCAGGTTTTCTGTTTTCTTTTTGTTGGAACACAATCCGAGAATGGAGTCATGTGGCAATCCTGAGTGCTTGTGAGAAAACTCCAAGAAAACAAAGCAAGAGTCTTGTGACCTCAGTTTCTTCAAAACACAGATTTGCTCTTGGGATGTGTTTTTTGCCCCGTGCAGCTTGTCCTTGTGATTGTAAACTTTACTCGGTAACTCTTCTTAACCCTCAGAGTATAAACTTTATAAACGGATTCTCTGAATAAAGTTGGTTACCACATGAGACTTTAGTCCACCTCATTTTTGGGTCCCACTCTCCCCTTCTCGATGCCAATGAGAGCAGAGGCCCTTCTGTCACCTGTGCTTTGGTATAACACCAAAGAAGCTGTCCCCAAGTCCAGTTTCATAGCATTCTTCCCCGTGCTTTCTTCCCAGCATTTTCATAGTCTAAGGAGTAACCTATAGAGTTATGGATCCATCTTTAAATGTTAAACCCACCCAATTATTCCCACAGCATTTGTTGAAAAGACTGTCTGTTGACCATCAAGCGGTATTACTCTCTGGTGTAGGAGTTCCTTCTGTTTGTGTGTTGCTTTCATTGGATAATGAATAAAGAAACTGCCTTGGCCTAGTTGATAAGACAAAACTTAGGTAGGCGGAGTAGACAGAACTGAATGCTGGGAAGAAGGGCAGAGTGGCAGACGCCATGGATCTCCTGCCTGAGACGAATGCTGGTTAGAATCTTGCCGGGAAGCCACAGTCATGTGGCAATACACAGATTAATAGAAATGGGTTAAATTAAGACATAAGAGTTAGCCAATAAAAAGTTAGAGATAATGGGCTAGGTAGTGATTTAATTAATACAATTTCTGTGTGGTTATTTCGGGTGTAAGCAAGCTGGGTGGCAGGGACAAACAAAGGGCCCCTCCTCATGTAACAACTCTCCCTGGAAAACACCTGGCCATACAGAAGACTTTCTTCAATTCTGTTCAGTACCATCCACCGACATGTCTGTCTTCCAGGACCATCTGTTGTGGCTACTGTGTGGTTCTAGCAAGTTTGAACATCAGCAAGTGTGAGTCCTCTACCTCTGTTCTTTTACAGAATTAGCTATATGTGTGTGGTCTTTTGGAGAGTCTGCTGCCCGCCCCCCCCATGCCAAATGAAGACCCACTAACCTCTGAGAGCTCCTGCGCTGTCCCAGAAGGCCCACTAACCTGCTCCCAGGGCCTCTCTCCTCTCTGGACCTCCGTCCTCTGCTTCTCCCACTGCACTTCTCCAATGACTCTGCAAGGTTCCACACCGTCCACCGTGTGACACTCTGTTCACACAGTTTCAGGTGACATAGCTGACATGTTCCAGCCATGACCTCTGCCCTAAGCTTCAAGCTCACACTGGGGAACTGTGGACCCAACATTTCCCCAGGTTATACCCTGACCAGAATTCCACCCCATCCTTCCTTGTAATTCTCCTCTCTCTGCCTGAGCTCCTAGGGGAGCACTGTCCTCTTGGTCACCTGAAAACTGGCACCACTGCCTGATCCCCTCTAACTCACCACTCACGCCATTCACGCACCATGGCTGCCAAGCTCACCTCTTTGGATTCAGCCCCTGAACAGCTCCATCTCCCATCTCATCGCTCCTAAATTCATCACCCACAGATGATGATCCACAGCAAAAGTGATTTCTAAGACGCATTAGAGGAACCCCCTTTCTGTGGTGTATGGGGGTTGAGCCCAGAGCACTCTGTAAAAGCACTGCTAATAATACACCTTTATTAGAAGCGTCTCTTGTGATGTTTATTTTTCCTTTCAATAAGGGAAGATGTTGGGAGCCAGGATAACTGACTCTCTAATTGATAGCTGGCAGATCCTTTTCTGGTGCCTCGGTCACCTTAAGAAAAGGACTGTCACCTAAATAGTTTGCCAGAACTTGTTCCCACAACCATTTGCTGGTGAAGTACACCTCCAGCTCTGAAGGCTCTGTCACAGCCATAACTGGGACAGAGTTTGTCACCACAATTCCCTACAGTACTGTGACCCTGCAGCCATTTTTTTTTGTTTTGTTTTGTTTTTTTGTTTTTCGAGACAGGGTTTCTCTGTAGCTTTTGGAGCCTGTCCTGGAACTAGCTCTGTAGACCAGGCTGAGTCTCGAACTCACAGAGATCCGCCTGCCTCTGCCTCCCGAGTGCTGGGATTAAAGGCGTGCGCCACCACCGCCCAACTCCTGCAGCCATTCTTGTCCTTTAAGAGAGGGAGCTAGCTATTCCTTCCACTCCTGGCTCAGCAGAAGGCCAGTGGGTGATGCAAATACACTCTTCCACGGACATACATGGGGGGCTGCTGTGATTGGTGCAAGTGTGGCCCTTCATTTGCATGAATGACTGAGCATGCTGTGATTGGCTGATACAGACAATACATTTCATTTGCATGAAGAACTTCTGTGATTGGTGCATGTGGCCCTGATGCTTATCCTCCTGTCCATAGAAGAAGGCTACTCAGCTCATTTTGTGTGTGTGTGTGTGTGTGTGTGTGTGTGTGTGTGTGTGTGTGTGTGTGTGTGTGCACGCGCACGCGCACCCGTGCATGGGGACAGACTGTCTCTCTCTGCCTCCAGGTGTTGTGACATTAGAATGAAGAAAAGGCTTTTCTCACATATCTGTTTGTTTGTTGCTATTGTTGTGTCTGCTTTTGGTCCTTGCCATTAATAGAGTGGATTGATACCAATAGTCTGGTAACAGACAGAAGAAACCGGAAGTAGCAATGAAGCAGTGATAAGAAGGCAGCTAAGGAGCTAGAGAGTGGGACTGGGAGACAGCTCAGTGGGTAAAGTACTTGTCAAGCAAATGCAAGAACGCCAGTTCAAATCCCCAGAACCATATAAAGCCAAATGTGGTGGCATGTGTCTGCCATCCTGACGCTCCTATGGCGAGATAAAAGGAGAGACAAGAACTCCCATGAGTCAATGGGCCAGCATGGCATACATCGAACAACAGAGAACTGCTCTTGTCTCGAACAGGGTGGAAGGTGAGGACTGACAGGGGAAGGGGGGGGGGTCTGTGTCCTGACTGCCACACATACGCCTTAGCGTGCACGCACCCGCACTCTCACATGCCAGTGTGCACACATCTACACCAAGAGTTCCAGAGAATGGTGAGGACGGAAATGACAGGCAGTGGAGAAGAGAATGACAAAGATGGCTGAAGAGCTGAGGATAAGAAATTACCGTCCCTGTTGACTGGAAGAGTTCCAAAGACCAGCCAAGCCCCAGGAGCCAAGGGGTCAGATACTTATACCCAAGAGCTTCGATACTCGCTACTGTCGAAGATTGAGGAGCCCAAGGTGCTGAGCCTGAGAGCTGTAACATTTATCACTGTTTATAGCATTTGAAGGCCTGTACGGGAGTTCGCTCGCTGCTACTGCTGCCGGCTGCCACCCACTGTTGCTAAAAGCTGAGGATTACAGTAGCTGCCAAGCTCCAGGAGGCTAATGCCCACAACAATAAGCCTCTAACATCAAAAACACAGAGCCATAATCCTCTGGCTTCTAAAGGCTGGAGCAGTGAGCCCCTAGTTCTCAGGGTTTAGAGCTCTAAGTGCTGGTCGGCCAACTCAGCCTTGCGATGAGTTCGGTTTAAATGTCAACGCTGCCATAGCCCAGCATCACCTAGGAAGAGAGGCTCAGAGAGGAATTATCTAGATCAGATTGGCTTGTGGGCATGTATCCTTATCTGCTTTCTGTTTCTGTGCCAAAACACTGTGACCAGAAGCAACTTACGGGAGAAAAAGCTGATTTGGGTTTACGGTTCCAGAGAGTCCCTAATGTCGCATGGACTACAGCAAAGGCACTGGAGTCACGGTAGCAGGCAGCCTAGAGCAGGAAGTTGAAAGATCACATCTTCGACAACAAACAGGAAGCAGAGAGGGAACTGGAAGTGGGGTGAGGCTCAAGGCCCACCCACAGTAAGGTACTTCCTCCAGCATGGCTCCACCTCCAAAAGACTCCATAACCTCCCCAAACACCACCACAAACTGGGGACCGAGAGTTCAAATACCTGAGCCTATTGGGGGATGTTCCTTATTTAAATAACCACAAAATGCTGTGGGAGAATGGCTTTGTTTCCATTCCCCAGCCTGGGCCCCGACCTGTGTAAGAGCGAGCGAAGCTAGCTGAGCAAATATGTATGGACGCATTTGTCTCTCTGCTCCTGGCTGTGGACGTGACAACATCTGCCTGCATTCCTGCCTCGACTTCCCCAGAATGATGGACTATATCTTGGACTTGTAATCCAAATAGGCCCTTTCTTCCCCTAAATTGCTTATTGTTTGCTATGTTATCACAGCAAGAGAAATCTAACGGGAACAAATCTCCAGGCCTGGGGCAGGATTTGCGCCACCGGCACCGCAAGGGCTTCTCCTCACCTACCCAGAGTTCCTACCCGGGTGGGGGAGGCAAAATGCCCTGTGCCAACTGCTTGGTAACATTTCTAAAATGCAAATGTAAAAACTTCATCAGTCCCCCTGCCCAGGAACACCGAGGGTCCAGAGGCAACACCCAGGGACATATCATCTCCAGCTGCCTTTCTTGAGTGAACGGCTCCCTGGGCGGTGTTTTGCTCCTAGCTACAAGGCAATCTTTTCTAAATGAGCGTCTCACTGACTGCATAGAAGTGAAAGTTTACTGTAACTTTATAAACAGCTTTGCATTACAGTACCACTGTTACTGCAGACAAGCGATGAATGGAATTTTCATAGTAAACATGCAACGTCTCCTGCCCTAATTTCCCCACGCCAGGGCCCTTAGGTAAGGGTGTCTGAGGCCTACACTGTCTTAGAAGGCTGTTGCTGGTCCTACACTGGGCAGTTAGTTACAGCCCCTCTGCAGCTGAGTGAGTATTCTTGGTGGAAAAAGTAAATACAGAGATGAAAAGTTGTTTGGAAGATGTGAAAGGGTCTGTCTTCTAGAAAGACTGTCCAAACACGTGCCTTCCCATGTTGCTAGCTGAGATGAAGCTAAAGATGCAGGCCGAAAATAGCTCACACTGCCCTGAGGGGGGACCCTGGCTTGGAGGATGGCAGTCACTATGATGGCCAGTTTCTTCCCTACCTCCCCACCCTAATCAGGGGGGACTTGGGGTCTGATCGTGTGTGACTGTGAGCTCATTCATATCAGCTTTGTAAAGCCGGATGTAGCATTCGCTCTGTTCTTCAGGGCTGAGGAATGAGGCGTCTGCCCTGAGCTTGCCGAGACGGGAAGCCAGGGTCTGCCTTGGAAGCTCACGCCCTACTTGTGCTGCCGCAGGTGCTGCCTCTGCTCCCACCAGCCCCACCTTCTTGGGGGTCTGAGCAAGATGACTGTCCCCAGACAAACTTCCAGGTCTAAGGGACCTGACCCCAGAGATGCAGGATTCTGGAAGAGGGGACACCCAAACGGAGAGAGCAGAAGCTAACCTCAGCCAGAAGTCAGCAGAAGCCATTGAGAAGAACCTGGACATGAGGTCAGTGGCCGGCCTAGTAAGCTGGCCCACACAGCACGCCCCTGCTGGAAAATTTTCCTACCACTTCGGTTCATCTAAGACACATCCAGGAAGATACTCAAGAAAACACTGACCCCTCCAGAATAGATGAGGGTCAAATAGCTCCCCTGTCTCCCAGCCATTTCTCCATTCCCTTGCACAGCCTCTTCTCTCTTGCCCCTCTCCAGTTCCCTGCCCTAGGCCTCCATGATCAGTTTCCTGGAAGCCTGGGAGAATTCTCACACCACAGGCTACTTCCAGCCAGATGAATCGGCACCCTCACCCTCTACTCACATCCGGACAGAGGCCACTGGCCCAAAGCACAGAAACCTGAGGACCGGAAAGCCGGAAGCCCTGGCTTCTAGACCCCTATCTACTGCACCTTGCCCTGCAGGCCTGGGCAGGTCTCTTCCCTCCAGGCCTCAGTTTCTCCTATTGGAATGGGCAAGGTTAGAAGACATGAGCCCAGTCGTTCTCATCCCCGGGCACTGGGTACGGCTCAACCCTGTGTGCAGTGTGTGAAGCTGAAAGAGAGGGCCCCGCACACTACACAGTGGGGTGAGGCTAGCGAGACCTCCTCAAAGTTCCCAGTGCCTCCCAATGTGAAGGGGGGGAAAACAATGAATTTCATTCCAAATAAGGGAACTTACAGCAGAGTTCCCTGCCATGGCCCAGTTCCGGCTGGTTTATGTTAGCCGAATAAGACTAAACAGACCTTCATGTTCCCAGTATTAAGCACTCAAAATGAAAAAGCGCCTGTTTGTCTCCTGCACTGGGACATGGAAGAAGCTAGCTCTCCCCTGAGGCCCCTAGGCAGCTTGGGGACCGGGATGCCTGCCGAGGGCAGCAGGTCAGAAAGTTAACCTCAGAGTGGACAAAGCCTGAGGCAGGTGGGGGATGGAGAGGGCCATGCAGCACCCTTGTGACCGCAGAGGTGGAGATGTGAGGGGGGCAGGGCAATGAGAGGGGAAGAGAGACTGTGCAGAAAGAGAGGTCGGCAGAGAACCATTAAAAACCCTGAGAAGCCACAACCATCACGGCCGCCACCACATGACAGCCACCAGCACCATTACCGCCACCAGCGCCACCAGCACCATTACCGCCACCAGCGCCACCAGCACCACTACCGCCACCAGCACCACTACCGCCACCAGCACCACTACCGCCACCAGCACCACCAGCACCACCGCTACCAGATTTAGCCAGACACCAGGAGGCAGGTGAAGGAAAGAGAAGGGCCTGGACACTTCCAGGCCAGCACACACCAAGTTCCCAGCCACTTCAGCTGCCTCCCTCAGTGTGGATACAACCTGCCTGAGATGTGCATTTAATTATTTAGCAAACAGAGAAGACTAAAGCAAGGTGACCCTCCTGCTTTCCCAGCTTGCCCTCTGGCCTGCCCCTCCATTCCTTCAAGGCCTTTGCCACTGTGTCTCAGAGCTTGAAGGCAGGCATCACTGTTTCTATCTTCGAGGGGAATACACCAACACTAGGGGAGGACTGTGACCTGCCCAGGGTCACTCATGTCCAGATGGGAGAGCGAGGACCGGTGCTTCCTACAGCTTTGGAACCCTCTGATTCAGGCCCCACACTGGCTAGACTCGCCTGATCACAGACAGAGGCAGTTCCATCCCAAGGCAAACCCCTTCTGTGTCTACCAAACTTCACCATTGTTCAAACAAATCCTTCATTTGGGCCTACTGGCATGTCCCTGCAACAACCAGCATTCAGGAGACAGAGGCAGGAGGACCACTGCAAGTTAGAGACCAGACTGGTGCACGTAGTGAGTTTCGGGTCAGCCAGGCTACCTAACAAGGCTCTCCCAAAAGACCAAACAAGGGGCTGAGGATGCAGCTCAGTTGATGATAGAATGTTTCCTGGCACACACAAAGCCCTGGGCTCATCCTCGGCACTGTACAAACTGGTTGTGAGGACACGTGTCTCTATTTCTAGCACTTAGAGGCAAAGGCAGGAAGATCAGAAGTTCAAGGTCATTCTCAGCTACGTGCAAGAATAAGGCCAGCCTGGGCTACATAACATAGTCTCAAATAAACAAAACATACTTTTACTCTGGAGAGCCCTCCCTCCCTTCACTTGGCCTGTCTACCCTCTCCTCTTCTCCAACCTCTGACCTCCACCCCAGTGATCTATAGCAACCAGTTCTATAAGGGTAAGACCATAAGCCTGGTGCCCAGTGCCTGGCACACAGTCTGACACCAGAAAGAACCTGCGCTGTCAGTAACTCAGTCCCAGGGTCTGGCACTGAGGAATGTCATTGCAATAAAGTGGGGACCCAAGGGTACAACTCAAAGATAGATCTCTTGCCTAGCCTACAGAGGACCCTAGGTTCCAGATAATGAGAAGGAGGATGGGGAAGAAGAGGGGGGAAAGAGGAAGGGAGAGAGGAGGAGGGAGAGGAGGGGGACAGGAAAACACTGGCAGTCCTAAGCCTGAATTTCCCTAGATCAACTCATTTTTTTGTATTCATTTCAAAACACATTAAATGCCCTCTGTGAGTGCCAGGCACTGGGGATGGTAGCCAGCAGTAAGCGGCAGAAGTGGCAAAAGTCACCAACAAGCAAACAGGTACTGACTGTGTGGTCATCGCTCAGATAGGGAACCAGGGACATAGCACCAATAATGAGGAGGACACCAAGGCCATCTGACCCAGCCCGCTGGTCAGGGAAAGCTCCCTAAAGGAAGACATCTGAGAGGAGGCCTGAGGTGAGCCCAAGAATGACAGTAGCCAGGATTTGTTGGGCTTTCGTTACTAACCAAGCAATATCTCAAACAGAAGCAGGACACAGAACAGTTCAGCCTGTTACTAAGGTCCTCTGAGCCCGTGGCCCATGAGGGCTGATGCTCACCACCGCCTTCCCTTCTCACACTTCTGGCTCGCACGGCCGCCTGACCCAGCCTTGCCTACCATGTCCTCGAGGAGCTCCAGAGGCCCATTGGGCTTTCCCAGAGGTCAGCATCTGGATCGGATTCCCACAGCCTCCTTGGTCAGGCCCAGAGAACTGAGCTAGAAGTGGTGTCCCTGCAGATGCAGACGAAGCCACACCGCATCCCAGACAGAATTGCTAGCAGAGACTGCCCTTCGCCTCGGGTGTCATGAGTCTCCCAGCCACAAGGAAGTGACTCCATACTGCAGGAGACAGTCTCAAAATGGGAAAGAAAGCACCACAGAGCTAGAATCTGCTTCCCCCACTTACTGCTCTCAGCGTTGAATATGAGAAGGGATCTTTAAGTCAGGTAGGTCCCTCTGCAGAAAGAATTTGAGAGCTGGGAGGTAATGAGGACTCCCCAACTCAAAACCCGCTGGACAAGTGGGGACAGGGAGCTAGGAGGGTCCCGGGAGGAAACTGGGAAATAAAGCCCACGACCACATCCCTCTCACAGGCATGTCACATGGCGACTCAAAATTCATACCCAAGAACTGTGCAGTTGAGTGACAAAAAAAAAAGCCAAAACAAAAATCTCATAAACTTTATATAATTTACAGTTCTGCGTTGGGCCACATTCCCCATGATCCTCAGTGCAGTCCATAGACCACACATCAGACCCGCCTGTAGGAAGCTTGAGCAAGGACCCAGAAAGGAAAAAGAGGCTTCGCAAAGCTGACAGCCCAGCACACGTGGAACAGAATGTCTTCTTTGCAACAGCTTCAACTCTCTGAGAGAGGGACCGACACTAGAGGCCGTGGGACGGAGGATGAGGACAAGGCCCTTTGTAGACGCAGCTTTTCTCTTCCAGGTGCCAGGCCAGCCAAAGCAAAAAGCCAGTCCCTCTGCATCCCAGCCACTAAGACAGCCAGGCCCCTTCAACCATGGCCTAAAACATCTCATCTACCATCTAGGCAGGTAACCGACCACTCGGAAACAAAGCTATCGACCTAACTAGCCTGGCGTGGCTCTGGATGGCCCTCCTGAGCAATACCGTACCAAGCCCTCAAGACCCAGGCTTAACATATCCTGTGTACTGAGCACTCCCTCTCCGTAGGGGCCACTCAGCACAAGTTAAGATCCAATTGGCATTAATTGGACCAAGCTGGCAGTGCCTGGGGCAACTTAAGTACTGTCGTTGCAGATTTGACTCACAGAGTAATGGCCGTCCGTGTCTATAGAGCACACTATTAGTGTCATTTTGGAAGGCTCAAGTGGGTGTAGATGGCACTCGGTGAGACAGCCTCACTGGCTGGCCGAAGCTAACACCCAGAGACCCAGTGCCGAAAGTGACTTAGCTATGGTCTCAAATCCGAGCAAAGAGCGGAGAAGCCAGGAGGATCATTTCCAGAGACCCTACTGGCCCCTTCATCTGCTCAGCGCCCCAGGAAGTCTCTTCACCACAAGGCCTTTAACCAAACTCTAAACCCTGAAAGGAAGCCTCACCCCAATGCTAAAAACCTGAGCTCAAATGGATGTCTGGCCACAGAACTCTAAGGTCAAGTGCGGTCAAGATCCTGGACACTGATGAGGACAGCTGCCCTCCAGGAGTGGGTCCTCACCCAGCATGGGACCTAGTCCCCAGCACCGACAACCCCAGCATCAACCTACAGTCTTGCCTGCAAAAAACAAACAAACAAACAAAACAAAACAAACGGTAGCTTTACCCCAGAACAGAACCTGGGACCTCAGGAACTGAGTTTTGCCACCAGGCCACCTCTCCTTCAGGACAAGCCCTGAGCTTTTAGGAGCAAACCCAACTCCTCAAGACCCAACCCAGCCAATTACTCTTGTTTTGTTTCTTTTGGTTTTGTTCTATTTTTATTTAGCTTAGGGGTTCGGGTTTTTGTTTCATTTTGTTTTTGAGAGAGGAAAAAGGAGGGAGGAAGTGTGTGTGTTGCTGTGCGGCCCCAGGCTAGCCTCATACACATGATCCTCCTGCATGCAAGTATGTGCCACCATACCTGACTATATTTTATTTCTTTTTTTCTTTTCTTTCTTTCTTCCTTTTTTCTTTCCTTCCTCCTTCCCTCCTTTTCTTTTTGAGAAGGGACTCAGTGTACCCCTGGCTCTCCTGGAATTTGCTCTACATAGACCAGGCTAGCCTCAAACCCAAGAAACCTGCCTGCGTCTGCCTCTCAAGTGTAGGGATTAAATGTGTGCACCCTCGCGCCCGGCTTTGCTTAATACACCCCAACTCTGGTGAAGAGGCCCAGTCTCCCCCAGACAGGTCTCCTCTCACTTTTCAGTTAAGGAGACAGGATCCTCTTGTGAAGGCTGAGCCTTAGTTTCTAGGCAGCTGCCCTCTGCTGAGAAAGCGTTCACGTGAATGACACTGGTGGCTTGTGTTGTCTTGACTGTCTCCTCAAATCCACACTAGAGCCAGGTCCCTCAGCCCCAACCTCTGCACCTCATGAGGTTTTGTGCTTAGAATCTCTCACCATTTTGAAATGGAACATCCTTCATGGTCGGCGTGTTAAAGGCCTGGCGCGGCGCTACTGAGGTGAGTAACCTGAGACCTCAAGCTACGGAGGTGGCTCCTCCCTTCTGACACTCTGCGTCCCGCGCGCACTGTAGGTGAACTGCTCTGTTCTGTGCCTCAGGCTCCTGTCCTGCTGCCCTGCTTCACCTCGGCCGGGTCACTCTGGACTGGAACCTCAGAAATGAAGCTGAAATAAATCTTTCCCCCATTAAGAAACTTTCGTAAGGCATTTTGCATAGCTAAGGACTCCTTATGGCTTCACTAAGTTCTGACTGGAGCAAAGCGCCCCTCCCTCTGTCACAGGAGCGCTCCTAGGGGACATGAGTTGCCTCTCAACAGATGCCAGGAAGGCCCTGGCAAGGCCTTCCCTCTTTTGTCCTTACTCTGACCTCTGGAGTAGTCAGATGGCATCTAGGGGGAACAGGGCTTTAAAAAAATATGCCATCCAGGTAAGTCAATAACCATCCTCCCTCACTTCCTCCAGCCCAGGAAGAAGTGGCTCTTGTTCCTCCTAGCTTGCTGTCCACACATAGCCAGGAAGTTACTTGCCAGGACAAACAGACAGACAATGGGACAGCTGAGACAAGGAAGTGGATGTTGAATGATTTTCTATGCAAAGTTCCCTGGCCAGCAGCACTGGAGGCCTCTGGTCTGACTCAGTCCCTCTGCAGTCCTCTGCTCAGCGCAGGGTACCAGAGCCTTCCTGGGCCTTCCCTGCAACCCTCACACCTAGCTCAGTGCTCCCAGATGAATGTAACAAGGACATGTGGGATAGTCTGTGCTATTTAACAGGTAGGCACTCATGTGGAGAGTGCCATGTCCAGCATGGTGACTGCTCCCACTGGACACATGACGTAGACTCTGCTCTTACTAGGTTGCTTATCTAAGGAAGCCTCTCTGGGTTGAAAACTCAGTCAAATGCCCACAATTGCTCCCAGTCTCCATGCAAACACAACTGCCTTGGTTGAGTAAGGAAGCAGTTGGGTCAGGCAGAGTGACCCGGATCTGTCATCCCAGCTCCAGAGACTGAGGCAGGAGGATTTGAGGTCAGCCTAGGAAAGGAGACAGAGCATTATTTGTCCTCCTAACGGTGGCTGTTGTGGTGACTTTCTTCCAAAGAGCACAGCATGGAGGGAGTTGGCTTTACCTTTTCAACAGGGAAACTGACAAAGGCTGCTTGAGCCAGGCCCTCAAGGCCAGCGGCAACAGCGATGAACCAGCTGATGACCTGAAAGCGTGTGTAGTGGGGGTATGTCAGTAGGAACTAGCACAGGGGCAGGGGAGAAAATAAAGTCTGGTTACCTCAAAGGCATGTTCTGAACCATCTTGTCATAAAACACCGGACTGTGGACAAGTTACAATAGGAGCCCCAGTGACCAAACCAAGCTAAAAATTTGTGGGGTTCAAGATGGCCATAGATGATGGGAAATTATTCCCAAAGAAAAACCACACCCCACGTAATGCCCTTTGATAAATGCGATGGTTAATTTTGATTGACAACTTGATTGGATCTGGGATCAACTAAGATACACACTTCTGGGTGGGTTTGTGAGGACATCTTAAGGAAGGGTTAAATGACAGGAGAAGGCCCTCCCCCAAAGTAGGCAGCACCTTCTGGTGTCAGCCCAAATAAAAGGAGGTCCCTGCACAAGGCAGTGCCTGCCTCCCCAACTCCTGCACGCCTGTCTTTGCCCACCCTCCTACCTTCCTTCCTTCACTTCTTTTTTGTTTGTTTGGTTGGTTTTTTGAGACAGGGTTTCTTTGTATTACAGTCCTAGCTGTCCTGGAACTAGCTCTTGTAAACCAGGCTGGCCTCGAACTCACAGAGATCCGCCTGCCTCTGCCTCCCGAGTGCTGGATTAAAGACGTGCGCCACCACCGCCCAGCCTGTCTTCACTTCTTACTAGTGAACTTGTCTATCCCATTGCTGCAGCTGTGGCCTCCACCCTTTGTGAACATCAGAATCCAACTTCTTTGACCTTCCAAAAGGGACCCAAGCCCAGCAGCTCTCCAGGAATAGTCCAGGCCTTCAGCACCAGTTTGCTGAGGTATCCAGATTCATAGGCTGAGAAGCTACCAGGCTCTCAGCCTCGTCAACATGCAGATGACCACTGCTGGACTCCCTAGCCCAATCCTGTGAGTCAAGCCAATAAGCGTCCTTCATAATATATAATTGTTCCATCAGTTCTTTTCCTCTAGGGAATTCTGATAGATACAGAGTCCATTCATAACTGAGCTCAACACTCATACCCCATCTCTGTCTCCATCTCTCTCTGTGTGTCTGTGGTCTGTGTGTCTTTCTCTCTCTCTCTCATAACAAAATTTGATTTTAAATTACTAATTGTGGGGAGGTGGAGAGACAGCTTAGAGATTAAGAGCACTTGTTGCTCTTGCAAAGGGACTGGAATTTGGTTCCCAGGACCTACATCAGCCTGCTCACAACCGCCTGTAACTCCAGCTCTAAAGGGACCTAGTTCCCTATTCTGGCCTCTGCCAGTACCCACAACTACTTGCATACACACACACACACACACACACACACACACACACACACACACACACACTAAATAATAAAATCAAAATAAAGTTTTCACTACTAATTTTGAAGGTCATGAAAATGAGTGATGCATTATAAACGGACCCTCAAGCGTGGCGGCTGGGTTGTGACAACAGTTGCCCTGGTTGCTATGTATGAACGTGAGGTCACTTTGCTGAAACTGCCGCCTCGTCCCTGGAGCTGGCATAGCTGCTGAATGAGGAGAATGGAACAAAAGGCGACATCTCTGACGTCATAGTCTGTCTGTCCCCTCTGCCTTCTTCAGCCTGGGCCAGACTCTACTCAGTTCTGCTTATGGACCCGGTGGCCATTTTAAAATGTGTTGCCCAAGATCACAAGTCAGCATTTATTTGGTTTATTGCCCACTGGGATTGGTTGGTGTTTCTTCTCCTGAGCCCTCGGGCTTTCTTAGCAACTCCAATATCTATAGTCCTCCCATCTCATTAAGACACAAACCAAACTGTGAGGACAGATTATGCCGAGGAACTCGGCAGCTCCTGGGTTAAGTCGACCATCAAATAGCCTTAAAACCTCAAGGGAAAGAGTGCCGTGCACACGAGGGAGAGCAGCTTTGTAAACCTTGCCGTGACCAGTGGACAGTTCCTGAATGTTGGCACACCCCGGAACAATCAATAAAAGCCCGCTGCTGTCTTCTGTTCAGCAAGCAGCAACGCCGTCCCTTCCCATGCCCACCTGGTGTCTGCTTTGTTTTGCTGGCTTTTTTGTGAGGCTAAAGATCAAACCTAGGTCTCCACAAATGCTAGGCAAGCACCCTACCACTAAGACACACCCTCAGATTTTTTTTTTTTTTTTTTTTAGAGAGGGCCTTGCCCTGTGGTCCAAGCTGGCCCAGAACCAGTTTTGTAAGCCAGGCCAACCTCACATTTGCATGGATCCCTCCTGAACATGGCTGTGTTCCTCTGCCTTGGGCTCAAAGTCCAGAGAAGGAACCTCGCTCATGTTGGTCTTGTTTCTACAGCTTCGATGCCATAAAACCCCCGCCATCCAGAGTCAGGTATAACACGGTTAAAAGGACACTTGACATTTTAGAGCCGTTCTCTCCAAGACTACAGCCACTTTCTAATCATGAGGGGGACATTGGACAAATTCCAGTAAGTCTCCAAATGTCCAACCAGTACACATACAATGTGTTAGCAACAAATATAATGTGTTATCCTAAATGAGGATCCTGATACCAAGAAAAGACACTAGGGTTTACTGAGGAAAATCTAAATTACTCCAGACATTAATAACATGGGGTCAGAACTGTCATTGTCACAAATATCCCACATTAATGGAGTAACTGGGGATGGGGGTAGCTGAATTGGTATAGCACTTGCCTGGCATGCACGAAGACCTTGATTCAACTATCAGACCATGAGGAAAAGAATTAGGAAAACTGGGTGTATGGCCTTTATAATATCTAGGGAAGAGGAACCGCCTCCATAGGACTGGCCTGTGGGCATGTTTGGGGGGCATTCTCTTGATTCTTCATTGATGTTGGACGGTCCAGTCCACTGAAAGGGATGCTATTCATAGGCAGAATGGCCTGAGCTGTATGTAAGAAAGGTAGCTGGGGGCTGGAAAGATGGCTCAGAGGTTAAGAGCACTGACTGCTCATCCTGAGGTCCTGAGTTCAATTCCTAGCAACCACATGGTGGCTCACAACCATCTGTAATGAGATCTGGTGCCCTGTTCTGGCCTGCAGGCATACATGGAGGCTGAACACCATACATAATAAATAAATCTTAAAAAAAAAAGAAAGAAAGAAAGAAAGAAAGAAAGAAAGAAAGAAAGAAAGAAAGAAAGAAAGAAAGGTAGCTGAATGCCAGCCTGGAGAGAAGGCCAGTAACATCGTTCCGCTGTGGTTTCTGCTTCAAGTCCCTGCCTTGACTGCCCTTGAGTGGACTGTAAGATGAAATAAACCCTTTCCTCCCCAAGCTGCTTGGAGCCATGTTTAGTACAGCCGCAGAAAATCAAACTAGAACAGAATTATAGACATTCCCTATACCTTTTCCTAGTAATTTTATAAATCTAAAACTATCCGGAAATTAAAAAATTGTTTTTAAAATTTATGTCAAAAAAGATGTTTACTATCAAGCTACAACTTGCAACGCAGTGGCTGGGGTGGCATATTTGGGAGTCTGACCTTTCTGTCCGTGTCCTCTTGCACTCGGGTACATCTTGGCACTCCTTTGACTGCCGGTAAAAAGAGCAACCATGGATTTACACTTCACTTTATGTAGGTGTTCATAGTTGTTCTGGACCTCCCCAGGCTGAGCTTGGAGATGCCGTAAATCTGTTGGGCCTCCCAGAGGTTGAGGCTAGAGAGACTGGAAGCAGCCACACACTGGTGGCTGGTGCATCCCTCGGCATCAGCAGCTGCCTGTGCCAGGACTGCCTTCCATCTGCATGCCCGCCCATCAGGATGATTTGAACCAGGTACGTGGCCACTGTGGCCAGTCCACCTCAGGGCACCAGGTGGGGCTTTCAGCCTATGGGCCAAGCACTAGAGCTCTGTAGATCAAAAGTCAAAATTTTTTTAAATTTTTGTTTCAACAAATGTCTTCCATTTTGTTTTGTTTTGTTTTGTTGGTTGTTTGCTTGCTTTTTTTTTTTTAAACAAAGTCTGTTTTGTAACCCGGGATATCCTCCAGCTCAAAACCTTCCTGTCTCAGTCTCCCAAGCGATAGGATTACAAGCAGACAACACCGTTCTAGACCGGTTTTTTTTATTATTGTTTTGTTCTTTCTGTGTTTGTTTGTTGACACAGGGTCTCATGTAACCCAGGCTGGCCTAGAATTCACTATGTAGCCAAGAATAACCTTGAATCTTCCTACCTCTGTCATCTGAGTGTTTTTTGAGACAGGGTTTCTCTGTGTAACAGCCCTAGCTGTCCTGGAACTAGCTCTTGTAGACCAGGCTGGCCTTGAACTCACAGAGATCCGTCTACCTCTGCCTCCCCAGTGCTGGGATTAAAGGCGTACATCACCACACGCCATGCCACATAGGCTCTTAGAATATTAGCAATTATCATATTCTGACTCATTTTTATCTGTTCATTTATCATTTTGGTTTCTGTTTGCTTCCCACTAGCTCCATGGTGGCCAGCCCCCATCTATTTTTGTATAGTACTGTGTCTTAGAGAAACGCTGGCCACTGCTAAGGCCTAGTATGTGATTGTTAAATGGACCCACACTCCAATCAGAGCATCCCGGGAAATCATGCCTGACCTAAACCCTGTGCCAAAGCCCAGAGTGCCATCACCCCCAAACTGTGGCTAGAACAAAGACAGCCAGACCACCTGCCTGCCTAAAAGATGCCTATGGAAGTCTTTGTTCTTAAAGCACCCTGCCTCACCCCACAAGTACCAGCACCTGCTCATTTCCAAACCAGCAGGACTTAGGCAATGACTCCCGGTAAGCCAGGCCCACAGAACATGGCCTCTGGACTCTGACTGGCTGAGAAATGGCCAGGAGGCAGCCCAGCACATCCCCAAAGCCCCACCCTTCCTCACAGGCCTGCCCATCTCTATGGTCTGGCCCAGCTCTGTCTGTGCCACCAGGCCTGACAGTTGGCTAGTTCATGTCCCTCTGTCCCTGAAGTAGGTTTCCCAGATGTTACCAAGGAGACTTGCATCCTGCCCAGGGTTGCCAAAGCAACCAGCTCCGCGAGAAGCAGCCCCTCAGCCTCTAGCCTGTGGGTGTGTGGGTCTAGGAATGAGATAATCGCAGATTAACAGGAAGCAGCTCCAGCCAGCTGCACACCAGGGCAAAGGCAATCCTGGCATCCACTATGCAGTGCCCAATTCCTGGTCCCCTCCCCCTTCCTCCATCTGTTCCTGACTTATCCTGTCTAGCCTCTATCTTGGACTCCATAAAGCCAATGGCTGGTCTTGAAGCATGAACTGTGAGAGTTGCACCACCCACTGTGGGTCAGTGGCCTTATAAGATGTGTGTACACACTAAGGAAGGGTCAGTTGAGGACCCAACAAGAAGGAGGCATGTACAAGGCAAGAAACGGGCTGGTGTAGGCTTCAGCCATGTGAAAGACACGTTGCTGCTGTCTAAAGCCTCCAGCCAGTGGTGTTCTGTTATATATTGGTATTGGTTGCCTGGGCAGGCCAAGATATCATTCCAGGAACAGTGAAAAGCCCCAGTAAGGGGAAATGTCTCTAAGGCCAGTGTTCTCCCTTGTGGCCTTCCATGTCCTGGGGCAGAAACTCAGAGAAGAAAATACCAGCCTTACACTGACTGGGAGTTTGAGTGAATTCATCTTTATTGATGGCACCATGAGAAACGGGGTTTCGTTTTTTAAACATTTTTTGTTATGTTTTTATTTATGTGTGTCTCTTTGAGTATATATAGGTTGCCTGTTAAGGCAAGGCAACCATCAGAAAGAACTCTTGGAGCTGGAGTTATAGGTGGTTGTGAGCTGCCCACATGGCTGCTGGGAACCAAAGTCACTGGGGAAGTTGTGAGGGGCCGGAGGCTGAGGATTCTGAACTAGCCGGGTCATCTGAAACATCCTTTGGCTTAAGAAGGGAGCATCAGGAGCTTCATTATACTTTCTTTCTTTCCTGCCTCTGGGGCTCTGCCTTGTCTCTTTCCTACGACTGAAGAGAAAACCAACCCAAGACAGGTTAGTAGGTACAGCAGTGTGGTGGCTTAAATAGGAATGGCTCCCATGGGCTCATGTATTTGAATGCTTAGTCACCATGGTGTGGCACTATTTGAGCCGGATTAGAAGATGTGACCTTGTATGGAGTAGGTGTGGCCTTGTTGGAAGTTTGTCCCTGAGGGTGAGCTTTGAGGTGTCAAAAGCCCATGCCTGGCCCAGTCTCTGTCCCCCCTCCCAACCCCCACCAACTGCTGATCGGCTACTGTTCCAATACCAGCCTGCATGCCACCATGTTCCCTACCATGGTGATCATGGACTAAACCTCTGAAACTGTAAGCCATCCCCCAATTAAATGCTCTCTTTTATAAGAGTTGCCTTGGTCATGGGGTCTCTTCACAGCCACAGAACAGCCACTAAGACAAGTAGCAAACTCTAAAATCTAAGGAACCTGGGTTTGAATTTCAGCTTTAGCCATTTCTTTCCCAACCACCCTCAACCCCAAGACAGGTTCTCACTATGTAGCACTGGAAACTCAGACTCAAACTCAAACTCAGAGATCTGCCTGCTTCTGCCTCCTGAGTGCTGGGATTAAAGTGTGCATCACTGTGCCTATCATCTTTTCTATTATTATTACATGTATTTATGCATGGGAGGGTGTGTCACAGCATGTGTGATGGTCAGAAAACAGTATACAGGGGTCAGGTTCTGGAGACCGAATTCAAGTTATGAGGCTTGACAGCAAACACCCCGTCTGCTCTTCCCATGTGTCTCTAACAGATCTAGGATAGGTTAGTCAGCTTCTCTCGGCCTCGTTTCCCCATCTGTAAAATGCCTTGGTATATGGTCAGCAGCGTATCGATGGAAAAAATCAACACAGAACATATTTGGCACACAGTAACCACCCAACACTTGACTGCTACTGTAAATATTACAATGGCAATTAGCAAACAGAGTTCAAAGGTAAAGCTGAACTGAAAACCAACAGGGAGGTAGGTGGCTGTTCATCCCAGCCCCTCTGACATCTAGGGTGAGGCTCACATAGTCTGCCAACGCCATGGCAACTAAGGAAAGAGCCCGGACAGCCATGGAAATGTCTGAGTTCACCGAAGAATGGAAGCTTTGATTATCTGATTACAGCCGTGGGCAGCCACTATGGATGGGGAAGAACCAACGATAACAGAGGCAGGGCTGAAGACAGCAGCTAAACCAGGTGTGAGGGTGCACACCTGGACTCCCAGGATTCAAGAGGCCGAGGCATGGAAACTGTCATGAGTTTGAGGGCAGCCAAGGCTTCCTAGTGAATTTCAGGCCAATCTGGGCTATGGAGTGGACTCTCTCTCTCTTTATTCTGTTTTTGTGTTTTTTGCTTTTTATTGAGCTATATATTTTTTTCACCACTACCCTCCCTTCCTGCCCCTCCCCTTCTATCCTCTCCCATGATCCCACACTCCCAATTTACTCAGGAGATCTTGTAGGACCTTCTCTTAAAACACACAAGGGCTGGTGAGATGGCTCAGCAGGTAAAGACACCACAAGGCCTAACTACCTGAGTAGGACCTATATGATAGAATAAAACTAAACGCAGACTCTTTCTCTCTCATTTTCCTTCCCCTCCCCTCCCCAGTCACAAATAGATATGAAAAACAAGCAAGCAAAACACAGCAAAGCAGGAGGATCAGAAGTTCATGGCCAGCCTCAATTACATAAAAGGTGGAAGCCAGCCTCAGCTACATGAGACCCTGTCTCAAACCAACCAAAAAGCAGCTATTGCAGTATCCTGCATGAGGACCCAGATCAGGGAAACAGCAACAGGGATGTCAGGCTCAAAGCTGGCTAGGACCTGATCCAGGGAGACCCATCCTCCATCCTACACCCAGAAGCAGGGAGGAAGTTGAAGACCCTCAAGGAAGTTCTCCACTCTGACCCAGAAGCAAGACTCCTTAGCAGGGTCTCCCTCAGCCCCCAGGAGATTCAGTCATAATGAGAAAGACAGAGAAACACTATGTGTCTAGCTAGCATTAGAGCTTGGGGAGGGGGAATAAGCTCGCTGCTACTGCCATAACTAGTAGTTAGTGAGGTGATCAATTCAGGAAGAATATTTTTAAAGTCGGCCAGTCCTGTTGACTGTGTCCTTTGCTTTACAGAAGCTTCTCTGTTTCAGGAGGTCCCGTTTATTAATTGTTGCTCTCAGTGTCTGTGCTGCTGGGGTTCTATTTAGAAAGTGGTTCCCTGTGCCAATGTGTTCGAGTGTACTTCCCACTTTCTCTTCTATGAGGTTTAGTGTGGTTGGTTTTATGTTGAGGTCTTTGATCCATTTGGACTTGAGTTTTGTGCATGGCGATAGATATGGGTCTGTTTTCATTTTTCTACATGTTGATATCCAGCTGTGCCAGCACCATTTGTTGAATATGCTTTTTTTTTTCATTTTATATTTTTTGCTTCTTTGCCAAAAATCAGGTATGTGTAGGTGTGTGGATTGATATCTGGGTCTTTGATTTGATTCCATTGGTCCTCCTGTCTGTTTTTATGCCAATACCAGGCTGTTTTCACTTCTGTAGCTCTGTAGTAGAGTTTGAAGTCAGGGGTCATCAAAAGAACAAATAATCCAATAAAAAATGGGGTACAGACTTAAACAAAGAACTCTCAACAAACATCTCAAATGGCTGAAAGACACTTAAGGAAATGCTCAACATTCTTAGCCATCAGAGAAATGCAAATCAAAAGAACTCTGAGATTCCATCTTACACCTGTCAGAATGGCCAAGATCAAAAACACTGACGACAGCTTATGCTGGAAAGGATGTAGGGTAAGGGGAATGTTCCTCCATTGCTGGTGGGAGTGCAAACTGGTACAGCCACTTTGGAAATCAATACAACGATTTCTCAGAAAATTAGAAAACAACCTACCTTAAGACCGAACAATACTATTTTTGGGTATATAACCAAAGGATGCTCAATCATACCACAAAGATGTGTGCTCAAACTATGTTCATAGCAGCATTGTTTGTCATAGCCAGAACCTGGAAACAACCTAAATGCCCCTTGACCAAAGAATGGATAAAGAAAATGTGGTACATTTACACAATGAAGTACTACACAGTGAGGAAAAAAAAATGACATCTTGAAATTTGCATGCAAATGGATAGATCTAGAAAACGTCATATTGAATGAGGTAACCCAGACCCAGAAAGACAAATATCATATGTGCTCACTCATAAGTGGCTTTTAAACATAAAGCAAAGAAAAACCACCCTACAATTCACAACCCCGGAGAACCTAGACAACAAAGAGGACCCTAAGAGAGAGATACATGGATCTAATCTACATGGGAAATTGAAAAAGACAGGATCTCCTGAGTAAATTGGGAGCATGGGACCATGGGAGAGGGTAGAAGGAGAGAGGGAGGAGAGCAGAGAAAAACATATAGTTCAATAAAAAACAATTTTTAAAAAGTCAGCCATTCCTTACATTTCAAAGAACTGAAAATAAAAATTCAAACGAAAAAAACCTATACTCAGAGGCTGGAGAAATGCTCAGTGGTTAAGAGCACTGGCTACTCTTGCAGCGGACCCAGGTTTAGTTCCCAGCACACACAGTGTGGTTCACAACTGTAACTCCAGTTCCAGGAGCTCTGACACCCTCCTCTGGACTTCTCAGGAACTTGGCATGCACATGGTGCATATACATACATGTAGTCAAACAGTCATATATATGTGTGTGCATGTGTTATATGTGTATATAATAAATATTATACATAATACAAAATTAATCTTTTTTTAGAAACCAATATAGAAATGTTCATAGTACCACTACTCATAATAATCAAATGCAGGAAACAACTCATGTCAAGTCAAAGAAGCCCAACAGAAAGGACCAGTTATCATGATGCCATTTATATGAAGTGTCCATGATAGGCAGGTTCATAGAGCCAGGAAATGGACCAACGGTTGCCAGGGAGTCAGGCAATAAGAGTAGCTACTTAATGGTCATGGGGTTTTCTTTTAAGCCAATGAAAATATTCTGGAACTGGATAGAAGCAGTCATTGTACAATACTGCAAATGAAGTAAATGCCAGTAGATTACATACACTAAAATGGTAAATTTCACATCATGTAAATTTTATTGCAATGAATTTTTTAGAAGGGAGGAGGTGGCCCACCCACTCTCCATCCATGGGTGACCACTAGGCTGAGTAACTTCTCCCCAGAGCCTCAGAGCTTTCTCAAGGGTCTGTTCCTCCACACTCAGTGGAGAATGAGGAAGAACTTAGCAAGAGCTACAAGAGGAGGGAGCTCTTATTCCCTGTGTTTTTCAGTACAAAGCACAAATCCCCTCCCCAGTCACCCTGCGTCTCTCACTGAGAACACACACACACACACACACACACACACACACACACACGTATTTTCTTTCTCCAGGCCTTGTCCCTCCCCTGCCCATACACCTTAGGATCCCACCATATCCCTTGGCACTCACTTCCTGCAGTGCCCCATGTCCAGCCCAATCTCTCCCTGACGTCCCTGACGTCTCTGACCTCGGCACACAGACCTGGGCTTTCAACGATCCGACTGTGCAAGTGTGTGTCTCCATGCCTCCCTCCACCTTGCCTCTCCAGAACCGTCAGCACACGACAGCCTACGATACCAAGAGTATTAACCCCAGCACACAATTCCTCAGGCACTGTTAGTTGGTCCTAAGCCCAGAACTACACCTGGCTTCCATGTTCTTCAGACCCAAAGGATATTATTAGTAGTGTGTCTCCAGGAAATACCAAACTCTACCCCTGAGAGAGAAAAGTGGTACCCACTTCATATCAGCCTGACAGGCAGAACAATCTGACATCTATTATGACAGGTCCTAGCAGCTGTTTTAATTAAAGTGGTAAGGACCAATGAGCTGCAACAGAAAGGGAAGAAAGGGAGTCGGTTCCTCTACCTCCAGCAAATTTCTAAATGGGCGCTGCTAAAATCACAGCTGGATGCTGGCTGAGTGCAGAACACTGGGTGGGCAGCTGAAATCATGGTCCTGGGTCAACATCCACACAATTAAAATACAATGCTGGGTGACCACTAATCTACCAGAGGGATGCCCATGCCAGTGTTGACAAGGGTAAAAGGGAATTTATAGTGAGCACTAAGTAATTACAGAATGAATACTATGGCTTTAATTCTGGTGTGTGTGTGTGTGTGTGTGTGTGTGTGTGTGTGTGTGTGTGTGTGTGTGTTCACACGTGTGGGAGTTCCCACTAGGCCAAAAGATTGTATCGTATCCCCAGAGCTGAAGTTACAGGTGCTAGGAACCAAACTCTGGTCCTCTGAGAAAGCAGCAAGTGATCTTAACCACAGGACCATCTTTCCGCCCCCACGGGTGACCACCTCCTTAGAGAAGGAAAATGGGAAAAAGTGCCTAGAAGTCTGGCTAAGGAGGAAGACTGACAGGCTGGAGGATGAGCATTCGCATTCCTCTCCCTCGCTCTCTTCCTCTCTCCTCTCTTTCTTCTCCTCCCTTTCCTCTTTCTTTGAAACTATCTCACTGGCCCAGGCTTCAAACCCACACTCATCTGGCCTCAGCCTCCCAGGTGCTAGGGAATGAGGTGTGCATTACCAGATCTGTGAATGAGTACAGGAAAGTGGGGACGCCTCTCCTATCTTCTCCTACCTTCTGACAGAGACACTGAGTTCTCACATCCCCCACAAACCTAAATGTTAGGTAAAAGGGTGCACAGTTCCTGGGGACTCCTCTAGGCGTCCATGGAGCCAGGAAAAGAACAGTGTCTCTTTTAGGGGACAGGCTGTGAGCACTGAACAACAAGGTCCATTTGCCTGCCCCCAGTAAACCCTACCCATCAAGCACAGAGCTCAGTTTTGCCCCTCAAACTGATCTGCTAAGCAATTTGGACAAACGAGTGTGCTTTTCTCTTTTTCTTCTCATTTGTAAGGGAAGAAATTTATCCAAATGATGCCTGCAGATTCCTTCCTCATTAACAGTCTCCTTTTAGTGCTTAGAAGCAGTCTACACATGCTGACATCAGGAGTCTATTTATTCATCTATTTAGCAGCGCTGGGGAGTGAAGCCAGGCCTTCACTCACATTCGACAAGCACTCTGCCACTGTTACGGCCCCAGCCCATGGCAGCTCATTTGTAATGATAAAATAGTACTTCTGTAGGAAAATAGATGAAACTGGGGAAAGTATACGGTGGCAACCCAGCTACAGTTCCCCTTGCCATGTAGGTCATAACTGAATATCTCTGTGTGTGCTCAGCTTAGAGTTGATGTGGAGGCCAGAAGCCTAGAGAGAGGCCACTGGGAGGGGTTCCTTAAGAAAGCGTGGACAGTAGATCTAGCTAATACGAAAGTGAGGAGGGAAATGCCCAAGGCGAATAGGCATAAGTAGGAAGGGGGAGGGGCATGTGGAGAGGGGCAGCAGGAAAGATCAGCTAAAACACCGGGGATATGATAAAGCCACTGGAAACCTACAATCTTATAGCCAAACGCTTTTAAGTTGGAAGGGAGATACCCTACATGGCTGGGACAAATGGATAAAACTGGTGCCAAGTATGGGATAACTCCTTATAAGTTGTTCAGAGAAGCCCTAGAAACCTCCAAAACAATACAAGTTCTTGCAATTCCTCTTGAATGCCCACCAGAACTAGACGGTAAGACGCTGTTGCTGAAGATACCACACACCTTAACTTCATGAACTAAAGAGATCAAGCCGGAACTGAAATGGAATCCTCTTCCCTGATGGCAAGCTTTCATAGTGCTGAACGTACGGCACAAGTTGCTGGGGGAGTTGGGGTGTCAGTGGTCTTGCCACACTGTGAATCCTCCAAACTAACTGGTAGGCAGGATGTGCCCACTTGTGCAATAATGGCACAACCGTTATAGATGTAACCAACCACTTTATGCTTGGATTTGAGGCCCACTCCATAGGTGGCAGTCCATACTCAGTATTGTTGAGCACCCTTAAAACCCACTGTGGGGAGAGCCATAGAACCTAGGGGTCCTGCTGTGTAGCTAAAGTGACAGAGTGCCAAACTATCTTCTAAATATATATGTTTATACCCATAGACAACTACCACACTCAGCCTTAATCAGGGAAGCCTCTCTTTCGGGTGAAATGTGATGGACACAGAGACGTATGGCTCCACAAAGTGCTGAGAATAAGTGACAGTTGAATCCCTCCAAGGCTGAGGGAACATTAAGGAAGAGGGGCAGAAAGATGCTAAGAGGCTCACTATGGGAAGGACTGTGGAAACATCTTCTGAGATGTGCATAGCCTCTGTAATAGTAAACTCTCTCAACAACCACAGAGGACTGCACTGGTCTGCGCAAAACTGGACCATCAGCAGCCAGCCAAGGACAGAGGAAGGACTCAGAGGACTCCATCCCTCACTGCTTAAGTACTTCCTACAGACAGATCCAGGGAAAGGGGGAGCCAATGCCTTCCATGGTGTATCCACAGACGCCAGTGCATAGCCCCAACCCACAGGTTACACAGATGGCCCTGGATTTAAACAAAAAAATGGGCCACACAACAAAATAAAAAATCATGAGCCTAGGAAAGAGACAGGCAGGGAAGAGGGAGGGCTCATAAAGGTGAAAGGGGCTGAGGGGATAGAGTAAGCAGGATGCATTATATACATGCATGAAACTAACTTAAAAAGAATAATACATGCTTATTGCACACATTTTTAAAAAGAAAATATAAATAAAATAATGTAAAAATATAAATAAAAAGGAAGTAAAATCCCATATGCTTCATTACCTAGAGCCTTTAAGAAATGTTCCTTTTTGACTCTTGCTTTGTGAGTATTGGTTTTTCCTTTTTCTTCACATAACTGCCTTTTAACAAAACGGGGATCACAACGGGGATGGGACCACAGTATTTATAGTGTTGTATACTGTTCTTATGCCGTGAGCACTTTCCAAGTGATCAGAGTCTTTGAAAATGCAATCTTAATGACTGCACATCCTCCACCCGCCAAGAGGCAATTCCATGACTCCTAGGCATGTACTTGCTTTCCTAGTCTAAATGATACTGCCATGAGCATCCTAACCTAATGATGTAAGTACCACAGCATCTCCGTTTCCTCACATCAGGTCTTCTATGAGGATTTACAAGGTCAGTAAACACGACTCCAAAAGGACCTGTGCCTGTATCACCCTATTAATTCCCATAAATCCACCAGGACCCATTGACCTTCCTGAGCTGAGTGAGGTGAAGTTCTAAAAGACAGAATTAGAATGCAGGACAGTGCTTCGCCCATCATCCCTTCTCCATCTTGAAGTTAACTGCCTAGCGAGACAGAGTTCTGAGCCCTTAGGGCCCAAAGCCTGATTCTGTTTCTGACTCTTACTGGCTCTGGAAACTGAAACAAGCCTCAGGTCCCCTCATCTATAAAATGGATATGATTACTCCTGCTGACTAACCAGAGAAGCCCCTGCACTTCCTGAAAAGATGTGAACAGCCTTTGTAAACACCAAGGCTCTGGGCTAAAGGGCACTACTACTACCCTAGTCACATCCCAGGAGAAGGAGCTGTTTTGTTTCATGTTGTGTGTTTTAATTGCTGTTGTTGTTTGGAAAGCCCTGGGGCTTTTAGCTATCATTGTGCTCCTAGAACTATGTGCAACTGGCTCTAATAATGACGAGAAAGCGGTTTTCCGGGGAGAATTAGCTGGGTTCAAGTGCCTGGAAGAACCTAGCAGCATCTTCCAAACGTCAGAGATGTGCTGGAAGCTGTAAGGCCTGGGTCTGAGCTTAGGGCCTCCCCAGAGGATGCTGGATGGACGGAAGAACATAGCAAACCTTCCTGGTGAAGGTACATCCATTTTCAAAGCTCCTTACCCCTCTTTCTAGGGTTCAGACCAGATATTTTGTCTTTGGTGAACTGAAAAACCAAGCTGATTCAGTCGGTGCAAAAGATCACCCGTGGCAGAAGACCCTGGGAGCCCTTTTAGTCCTGGATCTCTAAGACCCTCCGCTTGGAAATGCAACTAGTGCTTCCAGCCGGATCTCCCCAACCCAAGGTAGATACAAAGAAGACCACGATGACTCTCTTGGGAAGCTCAGCTGGAAAACCTGGGTTTCCCTCCACACTGCCCCATCCACCACTCAAATGCCTATCCTACCTCTTCATGCCTAGCATCACAAGAGGGAATTCCAGTGAGGTTGCCAGGGCAGACAGGGACAGAACTGCGCAGACCCCCACCGACCGCCATCCTCCCTCATTTCCACCATCAGCACCCATCAGCTGCTGCCCCAGCCCACCTCCACTGCCAGAAGCTCCTCTCCCGCTGTCCAAATGCAAACAACAGGTGGCACCTGCCGGTCCTCCCCAACCGCACCTCTGCCCACCCCTCCACCTGCGCTGCAGCCCTCCAGCTGCGCCCCGGCCGGGCGAAGCCTACCTTTGAGGTTCTGGGGGTGGCCCCGCGACGCGCGGCTCTGGTTTCCTCGCTGCAAAGAGGCGACACTGGAGAAGTTGTTACCCATGGCATCGGGCCCCCAGGGGTGCTTCAACGGGGGCCAGGCGAGGCTGGGCAGGAGCGGAGGAAAGGTGTGCAAGTGCGTGCGCGCGCGGGTGCGCGCCGCCGGGGGAGGGCCCTGGCGGGGCTGCGGCCGGGGGCGGGCGGTTCGCTGTCTCTGGCTCTCCCTGGGCTTGGCGATCTTCGCTCGGCGGGTCCTGCCCGCCGCTGGGATCCTCGCGCCACCCGGCTACCGGGCTCTCATGCCCCACGCCCGGGGCGGCCCGGCCCCCTGGGCCCCGGCCCCCTGCGCTCTGCCTGGTTCTGGAGCTCGAGTTCCGGCTGTGGGTGGGCGGCGCAGTGGCGGCGCGCTCCCCGCGGGCCATAGAGTCGGGGCTCGGCGCGCGACTGCTCAGAGCCTCGGCGGCCAGCTCGGTCCCCGCCCGCGGGAACGGCCGCGGCGACGTGCGTGGCGCCCTCCCGCCTGCGGGTGAGCTTGCAGCGCCCAGCTCGTGTGAACCGCCCCCGCTCCCGCCGGGTCCCTCCCGAGACCGCCGCCCCCAACCCCCGCCCCAGCGTCACCAGGACTCCGGGGCTCCGGTTGTTATGGCGACAGCTGCGCCGGTGAATGAGCGTCTTAGTGACACGCGCGCACCCGCGCTGCCAGATGTGGCCCCGGGGCGCGCCGCATTCCCGCTGGCCACAAGTTATGGACCGCACCGGGGTGGGGGTAGGGGGCCGGCGCGGCACCGCTCGGGACGTGACATCAGGAATAGATGCGGGTTCCAGAGGTTGAGCGTTTTCCTGTCCTGGGACATAGAACTTGAAAACAAGCGGAACAGGGCCTCCATAACGCTGGGTGTCCGATGCCAGGCCGTGTCGAAGTAGTACTAATGGAGGCTCCCTAGCGCCAGGTACAGGGCCTGGCACGGGTTAAATCGCTCAGAAGTGAGTGGATGATAGATCAAGACAATTGAAGTTAAGAATACAGGTACTTCCCCCTCGCTCATCAAGAGGTCCCAACCAGAACCTCAGTCAGACCCAGTTCCTGACTTAGGGATTTGCATGCTCAAGACCAGAGAACCACAAGACCAGAACAAGCTTAGGTACAAACTATGAGAGAGCTATCGGTTCCAAGTTGACCGATTCTGTCAGCTGGACAACTGAGAGACTTGGGGAGGAGTAAGGCCTATGGTAGTCTAGGTGGCTTCCTGGAGAAAGGGAGCTTCTGTAAATGTCCTCTTCACGTGACTCTTCCATCAGTGTAGCTCAGCGCTGCAACCTGCAGGAGGGAACCAGGAAGTCGCTCTCCCACTCGGATCTGGGGCATTTCTTTCCCAAGTATGTCATGGGGGAGAAAATGGTCTATCCCCACACACACACACCTCCACCGGCCTTCCTGCTTCTCTAAGTCGTCCCTCACTCTCTAATCTGACTCCAACCACTCTGACCCAGAGTCCTGAAAAGCATGAAAGGAGGCATATGCATCCCACCCATGCTCTTCTGGAAGTTTCTTCCTACAAGTCTCCATAGAACCCATCCTCACTATGTAGGCATAGCTCATGCCCCGCTTTTCCCTGACCGTCCCAACTAAGCAAACCCTGTCATTTTCCTTGTGGTGATCCCATTCCTTTCATGGCTTTTAAAAGTCGCCTTTTCTGCTTGGTTAGATTCTCCCTCTCCCATGAGAGCATAAACTTACTGAGGGGAGAGTTCCTCAGCCACGTTCCCCGTGGGGTCATAGCCCCTAGCAGGTAAATGATGGAGTCTCCAAAGTATCTGTACAATGCTTGGAGCTCTCTGCCTGTCAGCAGGAAGACCCTACTGTGATCCTTGGAGATAAAATCTCTGAGTCACCCGTTAGTCCCCTCTCCTGCCTTTTACATCCATCTCATTCCAGGCATTACATACTTAGATTTCAGAGACTCCAAGCAAGTTAGAAATACCTGTGAGAGGTACATCCTGGTGTTAGAGGAGAAAGACAACCAGAGTCTCAGCCCCAGCCACCAGCCTCGGGATGCCTGGCATCATGTGCTGGCCAGCTGCAGATTGGTCAGGGACTGGTGTCTGATTTATGGGCAGTGTCTTCCCAACATTTACCCCCAACTGCTGACTCATGCATCAGAAATCTGGGACTCTTTTTTCTTTTTTTCTTTTTTTTTTTTTTTTTTTTTTTTTGGTTTTTTGAGACAGGGTTTCTCCGTGTAGCTTTGAAGCCTGTCCTGGAACTCACTCTGTAGACCAGGCTGGCTTCAAACTCACAGAGATCAGTCTGCCTCTGCCTCCTGAGTTCTGGGATTAAAGGTGTGCACCTCCACCACCTGGCTTGGGTTCTTAACAGCTACACACATTAACATACACGCGCTACACAAATGAACTTACCGTGCAGTGTGCAGTATGTACTCGGTTCTGTACACACACACACACACACACAGAGAGGGAGAGAGAGAGAGAGAGAGAGAGAGAGAGAGAGAGAGAGAGAGAGAGAGAGAGAGAGAGCGAGCAGCTGGGGAGATCAGGCATTTTACGAGTCAGAATAAATATGTGGACTCTATAGAGGAAACTGATTCCCCTGAACTGTGTGGAGGATTCTGGCTGGGGTTTGTAACAGTGGCTGCAGAGGCTCTGGGTCCTTCTGGGAATGAGCCCACTCTATCTCCTGGGAAGCCTGGGGAGGGGAATGGGGGTGGAAGACCTAAGGCCTCAGAGGTAGATGACAGCTTGACATCACAGGCCCCACACAGGTCTAAACTTGGTCTATGGGCAGAGCAGAATATAAATGAAGGACAAAGGGGAGGGAGGGAAGGAAGGAGGGAGAAAGGGAGGGCTAGAGGCTCTCCTAGTAGTCCAGAGGCTGTGGAGGCTCTGCCTCTCAGAGTAGCCTGAGCTCAAAGGAAGAGTGAAAAGTTGTTTTTGAACTTGGGAGTCACAACCTGCTTAGATGTGCATATCCTTGGCCCTCTGTTCAAACTTTAATATCCCTTTGGGGCCCCAGAAGATGGACTTGTGTGAGGTGTCGCTGGATCTGTTTGTCCCTCTTCCCAATGTGACCACACTGGCTAAATCTTTTTCTGCTTTCCAGTTTTACTGGTTGCCGGGCAACCAGTGACTTGGGGCATAGGTTGTCACCCCCTGCTCAGTACTGTATCATGGACAAAGGCAGGGAACTGAGTACAGTACCAAAACTGTCCCTGACTCGAGAAGTAAACAAACAAACAAATAAATCATCGGAGGATGGCAGGGCTAGATGAGGCAGAGACAAGGAAGGCACCCTTAGTGTGAATGTGAAGAGCCATGTAGGTGCCATGCTGAGTAAGGACCCTTTAGCATCACCCCTTTGAGCCCTCCTTACTTTGGTCTTTCTGGAGGAGTTCAGATAAATGTCAACTGTATATAATAGTCTTTAGTCACGCAGGGACCCAAAGAAGGAGGGCGTGGTTGAGATGTGACCCAGTGGAGGGTACCCCTTCAAGTTATCCTGGCTCTGGGTAAACACAGCTCAGAGAATCACAGGGCACCAGCAGCCTTGCTTCCCCTGGTCACGGGGCAGAACCCAAGACTTTGAAGCCCTCCGTCTGCCGAGGGAGCTTGCAGGCAACCAGGAGATAGCTCAGCCAGACCCTGGAGAGAGGAGGAAGAAGGGATCTGTAGGGGAGACTAGGGTTAGGTGGTCACTGTTTTGGTGGCTTCAATGATGCTATCAATACCACAAGGTGGTGCTCTCTGTGGCAGCCCCTCTCCCAGCAATTCAGATCTGTGTGTGTGTGTGTGAGAGAGAGAGAGAGAGAGAGAGAAAGAGAGAGAGAGAATGAGGGCTCATACCAGCTAGTAGAACAAAGGAGAGAGGATCCCTGACAGAGCCAAGGGGAAAGAAGGATTTCATCAATAGCAGCTCTGGGAAACTTCCTCCCCATCCCGTTCCTCTTCACCCCATTACTCTCCCTTCTGGTCCCTCCCTCCCCGCCCCTTCCCCTCCCCTACCCGCCCCCTCATTCCTCTGTGTGGCTCACTCTCCTCCCTTCTGTCTTACTCTTCACTGTGCCCACTTGGCTGAATTCAAAGACTGAAGCCCTTTCTCAGCCATGTTGATAAACTAGCAGGATATTTTGGCACAGAGTCTGCTTTCTTCCTTCCCTGCTCCCTGAGATGCTGAGCTCAAAGCTAGCCAAGAATAGTCCACCAGGCAAGCAAGTGGGGTTCATCCAAGCTGGGCTGGACTTCCTCTGCACTTGAGAACACCATGCTTTACTCCCAGGAACTGAGCTTCACCCACTGCCCACTACCCGTTTAGTGGACCTGGAGAGATGGCTCAGTCAGTAAAGTACTTGCCATGTAAGCATGAGGAACTGAGTTCGTATGAAAAAAAAATTAAATCAATAAAAAAATCTGGGCATGAGGAAGAAACAGGAAGATCCCTGGGGCTTTGCTGGCCTACTAGTCTAGCCAATTCTTTTATTTAATTTTTTAATTTAAAAATATTTTTCATACAATGTATTTTGATCATTTCCCCTCCCCCAACTCCTATCAGATCATCCCTACATCCGTACCCACTGAACTTCTTTCAAAACAAAATCAATACAAACAATATATATGAGACAAAAAAATACCAAAACAAAACAAAAACCACACACAAAACCATGGACTCCATGTGTTGTAAGTCATTTACTCCTGGGCCTGGGACTTGGCCTGTAGTGTGGCTGATAAACCCAGTGACTCTCCCCTCCCCTCCTTTCTCCTCCTCTCTCTTTAGACTCAAGGACCTGTGCAGAAGAAGTAGCAAAATAATTATGAGAGCCAGAGGTGGGGATGACTCCAGGGAAACAGCATCTTCCAGACACAACAGGCCTGACACACGTATCACCTCACAGAGCTGTGAGTCTGTGACAACAAGGACAAGACCTTCACAGGCACACACTAGACCAAATCTGACAGAGGGAAGGGGAAGTGCACTTGGGGCCCTCACTCCTAACCACGAAGCTCTTTGCAACTGATACCAGCTGGGTAAGGGAAAGTCAGTTTCTCCAAAGGAGACTTACTAGGTTAGGTCTCGCCAAAAGTTTAAGTCTGAAACTCAGTGAGAGACCCTGTCCTCTGATCTCTAACATACATGCACACATGTATCCCTGCATGCACACAAACATGTAACACACAGTAACTGTACTGAACACTAACTAGATGCCTGGGACTGAGGAAGATAATGGTTCCTTGTAAGCAGTGGTTTGAAGCTCACATGTGCATCAGGATCAGCCACAGGGGCTTGCTAAAATGCAGCCCCCCATCCTGACTCAGCAGAATATGGCACAGGTCACATCCTGTCACACCTTAGGGAACAGCTGCCTATGGCTACATGTTCTGGTGGGGAAGATGACATTTAAAGCAGGCCTGCAGGCTTCCCTGGGGACACTGAGCACCACATGACAAATCTGGCCGGTGCAGGCTGCCACCTCAACAAGGCCACCTGGGAAGGAAGGCAGCTGTACTGGAATGAGGGACCACAATCGCTCCTGGGACTTGACCTCTCCAGGCAACATTGAGTCAAAACTCAATAGTAGGAGTATACATGGAACCCCATACTCTTATCTTTGGGTCCAACTTTATCAGTTCAGATGTACTAAAATATACCATTCTCGGGGACTGGAGAGATGGCTCAGTGAGTGCTCACTTGTTGCTCTCTCAGGGTACCAAAGGAGCTCAGTACCCAGAACCCACATCAGGCAGCTCACAATGGCCTGTAACTCCAATTCCGGAGGACCCTTTTCTGGCCATTTCAGGCACCTATATTATACACATGCACACATGCACATACAAACACGTACACACTACCAATCAAAATCCCAGCAAAATTCTTCAAAGACCTCGAAAGAACGGTATGCAACTTCATTTGGAAAAGCAAAAAACCCAGGATAGCCAAAACAATCCTGTGAACTTCTGGAGACATCACAATCTCTGACTTCAAACTCTACTACAGAGCTACAGAAGTGAAAACAGCCTGGTATTGGCATAAGAACAGACAGGAGGACCAATGGAATCTAATCAAAGACCCGGATATCAATCCACACATCTTCGAACACCTGATTTTTGATAAAGAAGCAAAAAACATCAAATGGAAAAAAGAAAGCATATTTAACAAATGGTGCTGGCATAACTGGATATCAACCTGTAGAAGAATGAAAATAGACCCATATCTATCACCATGCACAAAACTCAAGTCCAAATGGATCAAAAAGACCTCAACATAAAGCCAGCCACACTGAACCTTATAGAAGAGAAAGTGGGAAGTACACTTGAACGCATTGGCACAGGGAACCACTTCCTAAATAGAACCCCAGCAGCACAGACACTGAGAGAAACAATTAATAAACGGGACCTCCTGAAACTGAAAAGCTTCTGTAAAGCAAAGGACATGGTCAACAAGACAAAATGACAGCCTACAGAATGGAAAAAGAACTTCACTAACCTCACATCAGACAAGGTCTGATCTCCAAAATATACAAAGAGCTCAAGAAATTGGACACCAAAAAAATCACATAATCCAATAAAAAAAATGGAGT